>PVLC010008683.1:0-57235 GCA_004027655.1 Graphiurus murinus | reverse complement strand
AAAAAAAAAAAAAAAAAAAAAAAAAGTTCTTTTTATGGTAAATTTAGATCCAAATCACAGCGTTTGGGGAAAGGTGTTTCACTCAGTCACCATCTTGGATCCTCTCACATTTAATCATTTTATGTCAATAAAAATATAGGATAAAAGAGAATTTATGTACTGTTATTAGCATGAGAAAAGAAAAATGCTAGATCAGTATATAGAGTTTGATAAGAAAACTAAATTTTTTACTTCAAAAAATAGTTTTTGCTTTTTCTATGGTCTCTTGCTGGTGATACTCTTGTAAAATTCTTCAAGATCTAAAAATGACCTTGAATTTCCTCTACTCAATAGCAAATCTATTAATAGGATGGGCAAAGAATTGTATTGCTTCATTGCTTTCAGCTGATGGTGAAGAATACAAGGATTCCTTATTTTCAAAGTAACATTGAAATAAAATTATCTTGTCAACATTAAGGTGTATAGTAAAGTAAAAGTGGAGAGGGAGCTTTTATATTCCCCTAAGTCCCAAGGAGGTTGCAAATCTCTTAAAAAATGAAAACATTTTAGCAAATTAAGTTATTTGAAATAATGTTACTTGCTCCAATTAAAGTAGGAATGGACTATGTAATTAACAATTATAATCAAACAGAAACTACAATTTGTATCTGAATATAAAATTATTTTGCAGTCTAGTAATGTTCACTGCAGAATAATTTCTAAGTTACACAGGCTATAAATTTTGTTTCTCTGAAAATATTTTATAATTACACCCAAAAGTAGTTACAGTACAAATGTCTAACAAATATTTTCACTTGAATAAATATAACTTTGTAAGCACTGATTCACACTCTGAAAAATTTAGGTTTTAAAAAATGATTTGGCAATTCATATATCAAACTAAAGCAATATTGAAAAGTGTGTCTTTAAAAGGCACTTTATGCCTATTTTCATTTGAAAATGTAATAGAGAAAATTTACTCTTTATACACAATTAATTCCATTAATTTAATCTATTTAAATACCATGAAATTTCTAATGATATCTTAAAGTTGCTATCAATGTATATAAGGTTCAGAATACAGTGCAATTTTCTCTTTGTCTTATAGTAATCTGAAAATTTTAAGTTATCAATACAATGAAAAATATAAGTGAAAACAGAATAAATTACATTGGAGAAAAAATAGGGATAAAATTACTTGAATCATGGCATCTGCCAAAGAGAGATTTTTTTTTTCTTTTTGGTACTGAGGACTGAACCCAGAAACATTCTTCCTCTGAGTTATACCCAGCCCTGTTTTATTTTGAAACAGAGTCTCATTAAGTTACTGATACTTGCCTTGAATCTATGATTCCCCTACCCAAGCCTCTCAAGTACTGGGATTACAGGCATACACAACCATGCCTAATCACTGATTTTCTCTTTCAATATTCCATCGATATATTCATGAGAAATAACAAAATATGTCAAATTCTATGTTTGAAGAAGTATTTTATTAATTAATTTATTTGTCTATTTATAATTAACAAATTAATTTTATTATTGGTGCATTGTAATCATACATCTTTGTCAGGTACAAGCTGGTAAAGGCACACAAGCACACATCTCTTATTTAAGCCTTCCCCAATTCCTGTCCCATTCCCTCCCCCTCCCTCCTTCTCAAGTTTAGTGATTGACTTTGATATGTTTGTGAAAGTACATCATGTGCACTAGGGTGTTTCCCTCCTCCCCCCCCCAACACCTTCAGTTAAGTCAACTTCTTTGCTCATCTAAGGTTTCTTCTTCTTCATCTAGAGTCCCTCTTATGACCCACTTTCTCCCTGGCTTCTGCATATTAGGGAGAGTACATGATTTTATTTTTTAACTTTTTGTGAGACTAATCTCACTTAACATAATGTTTTCCAGTTCCATCCATTTCCCTGCAAATGAAAGCATGGAGTTCAGTGGGTGCATCTCCTGCTGCATGCTTGTGTCTCTGAATACTCCACAGGGCCTGCCCCTGTGCCTTTTTGTCTATGTAGACAGGGGGTATCATTGGATCTGGACCCAGTGTAAGCTCCAAGCTCTGTGCTTTCCACAGGCCCGATCTGTGTGTGTGTGTGTGTGTGTGTGTGTGTGTGTGTGTGTGTGTGTGTGTCTTTGCTGGTAGTAGGTGTGCAGTCTAAATGCAGGGCATTTTCCTGGGGGCCTGTAACATCTCTATGCCCTGTGTGCTCTGGCTCTCTCCCACACTTCTGCTCCTATCCAATCACTAGAAGGGCAAGCGATAGAGTCTATCATTTGCCATAGGGTCCCCAGCCATGAAGTTAACTTCCAGTTGAGTGCTGCTCTAGCTCTGGAGGAAGAGGTGAACTGGGGTGTCCTGGCTACAGGCTTAAGCTGGTTGTCCCAAGCATTCTAGTCACTTTCGATTGAATAGGGGTATGCCACCTGATTAGGGTGTGGAGTTCTGTAGTCACTTACTCCCCATCAGGTATCTGGGTATGTAGGAGGTCATTAGATGTCTCAGAACCACCAGCTGAACTCCATGCTTTCACTGAAGGAGAGAGCAAATAAGAATGCCTGAAACATGCTCGAAAATCTACTATAGTGAGTAGACATTTAAAAGCTGAAAATATCCACAAAGATCCAAAAGGATGGCAGAACCCAACTTTATTCAATATTACTTAACTATATTCTTGCAGGGTTTATGTTTTTGTTTCTTTTTGCTTTTTTTTGTAATAAAAACAGCATGGTATTCATACAAAAACAGACACATAGAACAATGGTGCAGAATAGAAGACTCAGAAAAAACCCACATACTTACAGTCAATTGATTTTTGACAAAAGAGCAAAAAACATACACAAGAAAAATGATAGCCTCTTCAACAAATAGTGTTGGAAAAACTGGTTAAACATATGCAGGAAAATAAAAATAAACCTCACTTTCTTACCCTGCACAAGAGTCAATTCAAAGTGGATCAAAGACCTGGAAGTCAGACCAGAGACCTTACAGCTACTTAAAGTGAACATAGACCCAACACTTCAACACATAAGCACAGGTAAAAACTTTCTCAACAAGACTCCAAAGGCACACGCATATCAGAGGAAGATGAATACATGGGATTGCAATAAACTGAAGAACTTCTGGGAAGCAAAGGCAACTATCAAGAACCTCAACAGAGAGCCCACAGAGTGGGAGAAAAATTTTGCCAGCTACTTCTCTGATAGAGGACTAATATCTAGAATACACTGAGAACTCAAGAAACTCAAAGGTAAGAAAACAAATAACCCAATCAAAAAATGGGCAAAGGATCTAAATAGACACTTCACACAAAAAAATACAAATGGCCAATAAATGTATGAGAAAATGTTCAACATAATTAGCAATCAGAGATGCAAAACAAAACTATCTTGAGATTCCACCTAACCCCAATTAGAATGTCAATTATCAAAAACACAAACTACAACAAATGTTGGCGAGGGTGTGGAGAAGTGAGAACTCTAATACATTGTTCCTGGGATGCAGATTAGTGCAACCACTTTGGAAAACAGTATAGAGGATCCTCACATGAATGGGAATGAACCTACCATTTGATCCAGCAATACCACTTCTGTGTATGTACACAAAAGAAAGGACACCAAACTATCAGACTGATGCATGTGTATCTGTTGATAACCACACAATTCACAATTGCCAAACTATGGAACCAGCCAATATGTCCATCAACAGATGAACAAAACTATGAGATATGTACATAATGGAATTTTACTCAGCCATAAAAAGAACAACACCATGTCATTTGCAGAGAAATTGATGGAACTGGAAAACTTTATGCTAAGTGAGATTAGTCAGTCACAAATGTAAAAAATTGTATGCTCTCCTTAATATGTGGAAGCCAGGGAGAAAGTGGGATATAAGAGGCACTCTAGACAAAGAAGGAGATACCTTAGTTGAGCAAAGAAGGTGACTTGACTGAAGGTGATGGGGGGGAGGGAAATACCCTAATGCACATGATTTACTTTTACAATATCAGTCAACCACTAAACTGATCTTGAGAAGGAGGAAGGGAGAGGGAAGTGGGGCAGGAATACGGAATGGGTTAAATGAAAAATGTGTGCATGTATGCTTTTACTAACTTGTACCTCACAAAGACATATGATTACAATGCACCAATTTAAAAAAAGTGATATTACTTAAAACTTTCATATATTGAATAGCTTCTTTTCTCTAAGTAATTTTATTGTGCACTTTGTGGAGATATGATGATCCATAAACAAAGGATTTTATTGTCAAATGGTCTTATGCCAAGAAAATACATCTCCTAATTCTGAAATATACTAATAATTCATGTATTTGTTTCTTCCTGCAGCTATAACATATTACCACACCCAGGGGCATAAAACAAGATAAATGTGTTGCATTACAGGTTGTCTGGAGTTGTAACTGGTTTTAAAGGGATAACATTAAGGTATCAGCAGAGCTGTATCCTTTCTGGAGCTTCTAGGTGATATGCATATACAATATATATAGATTTCATATATATATGGATTTCATATATATAATGCATACATATAGATTTCATATATATATGGATTTCATATATATAATGCATATATATATATATATATATATATATATGCATTTCCCAGCTTCTAGCTGGAACCTGTGATCCTCAGCCTGCTACTACATCCTTTTGATCTCTTTCTATCATGACATATCTTTCTCCAACTCTCATCATTCCATGTTGCTAAGTCCCTTGTAATTATAATAAGTCCAAATGGACATTCCAGGATAATATTCCCACCTCAAAATACTTAATCACATGTACAAAGTCATGTTCTATGTAAAACAACATATTGACCAGCTTTATGGTTTAGAGAATAATTTTTAAGGGGCCATTCATATATCTATGAAAATTAGTATGCAACAAAAAATATAGAGAGAACAACAATTCTGAAAGCTATTTAGACAGAGCCAAGAAGAGCCATCAGAATCTTGAAAAAGCACAAAGTTGGACAACTCACTATGTAATTAAATACAATATACGTTTGCAATAATCAAGACAGTATAGGTATTGGCAAAAGAATAGATAAATCAACCAATGAAACATAATAGATTGCCTAGAAATATGCTCAGATAAGTAGTCAGCTAATGTCTGACAAGATAACAAAGTCAAAACAATAGAGAGAAAATAGACTTTTCTACAGAAAGTGCTGGAACAGCCAGACATGTATGCACATAAAATGAATTTAAATTAATATACCTTTCACACACACAAATAAAAAAAACTCAAAATGGATCATATACTTCAATGAAAATTTCAAAACTATAAAGCACTAAAAATAGCAAAAGGAAAACTCTAGATAGCTTTGTTAAAATGATGACTTTTGAAATATGAGCCCAAAGACGTTATATATGAAAAATAATTGATAAGTTGGAGAATACAAGTAACAAACTAGACAAAAATATTCACAAAAGTCACATTGGATAAAAAATTATTGTCAAAATACACACAAAATATATGTTACAAAATAAAATAAAGCAGGAGAAGTACTTTAGAAAGTCTTCTTTCACCAAAGAATAAGTATTCATGAAAACACATATGAAAAGGTGCTTATATTATATGTAATTAAGTAAACACAAATTAAGATAAGAATTGCATAAAATGACTAAATAGAGTGGCCATTACACTGTATACACCACATTCTTGCTAGGATATTAAGAAATATATACATTTATGTATTGCTGGAGAGAGTGCAAAATATTACAGCCACTTTGAAAATACATCAGTTTCTTACCAACCCATCCAGCAATCAATGCTTTTTAATATTCACCCAAATGGATTGATAACTTATATTTACCTAAAATCCTTTACATGGATGTTTACATCTACTTTAGTCATATCTAACTTGTACCTCACAAAGACATATGATTACAATGCACCAATTTAAAAAAGTAATATTACTTAAAATTTTCATATATTGAATAGCTTCTTTTCTGTAATAAATAAATAGACAGAATAGGTCCTTCAATTGGTGAATGACTACATAAATTTTAGTACATGCTCTTAGTGGAATATTATACCACACTAAAAATAAATGATTTATCAAACTATGAAAAGACATGGAAGAACCTTAAATACACACTTCCCAGTGAAAGAACTCAATCTGAAGTATCAATGATTTATATAACTTCAATTCTATGACATTAAGGAAATAGAAAACCTTGAGACGAAAGTATAGGTTGTTAGATTCTGAATTACGTAACGATGTGAGATTGCACTGCACCAATGAAAATATTTAAAAATATATGGTTAATTTATATTGTGGGGAAGGAGCAAGTGAACAGGTATAACACAAATAATTTTTACTGCAATGAAACTATTCCATCTGACATAATTGTGGAGATGTGTCATTGTCAAACCCTAAAAAATGTACAATGACAAGAGTCAATCATAATGTAGGATATGAATTTGGGGTGACAATCATGCTTTGGTGTAGGGCCATCATTTGTAACAATAACTCTTTTTTGGATAATTAACAATAGAGAAGGCTATACTTACTTGGGAGTAGGTGTTATAATGGAAATATCTGTCTGGGTTGCTCTGTTTTTCTGTAAACCTTAGACTGCTCTTGGAAATAAGTTCTACTGTGTTTATTTTGGATGAATCTGTACTAAAATTGGAATGATATAGAAAAGATTGGCATGGGATCTGAACAAAGATGACACACAAATTTATGAAGCATTCCATCTTACTACACTCTATGCTCAAACCCACAAATCACAACCAAAGGAGCAACAGGGAGATTACATTATGACATCAGTTAGAAAAAGAGAAAGACATAATTACACAATAAACTCATACCCCAAAACACACAATCAGAAGAAAGACATTTAATAAGTCATTCTGTAAAAACCAAAAGAATATGCAACCCAACAGATGTGCAAATTCAAACATAGAAAAACCAAGAAACAAAAAAGTTAAAAGGAAAACTTTTAACTTAGTAATTCTCTTATAAGAGATTCCAAAGATGTTGACATTGATGAAATGCTAGATAAATAATTCAAAGGGATCAATAAGGGAATTTAAAGGGATCAATAAGGTGTAATAGAATAAATATAAACAGTTGACGAATTAAGGAAGAAAAAGAAGGTTATGAATGAAAAATTCAATAAAGAGATAGGGATTTTACAAAAAGGATAAAAACTAAATCTCAAAATGAAAAGCTCAGTATGTCAGACAAAAATTAAATTGAAAGCCTCAACAACATATTAAACTGCAGAAAGAATATCAGAGATTGAAGATGTCTTCAAAATATTAGTATATTAATATAGATATATAAGTTTTCAATTATTCATTCTGAGTAACTCTTAGACTACCATCATACAATTATAGCCTATAACTTTATTTAATATCTTTATGGATTATTTGTGAACCATCAATAATTTAAAAACATTTTCTATTAGTATATGTGCATGTACAAATAAAAATTATGTTGTTATAAATTTTAATTATTTCAAAGTATAGTAAGCTTGCAAAAGATTTTTAAAAGGAGAGCTTTAATTATACATATAACAAACAGGGTTTAATGTCATTGTATGTATAGAATGTACAATGCTCAAACCAGGTTGGTTAGCATTTCTTTCTCGTTAAACGTGTAGTAAAATACAGTTAGATTGTAACGGTTTAAAGGTGAAGTGCCCCTCGGACCTTATGTGTTGGAGGACACTATGCTTGGAGGTGGCTTCCTGGGGGTCTGGCTGTGGGAACCATACAGATCTCTCACTCCTCCCCTTGCTATCTCTGCTTTTCAGCTACCTGTAGCCCTGGCTCCTGCTTGGCAGCTGCTGTAACTGGACTCTGCATGTGGACTGAAATCTCCAGACCCATAAGCAAATAAACCTTTCTTCTTTTAAGTTTTGCCTGTGTGAAGTGTTTTGTTACAGAGGTGAGAATGCTAACTAAAACATAAATAGAAGTAATAAGTTATGGTGTGGTATATCAGAGTCAAGCGACTGTAATTCATAGGAACTTATTATGTGTTTATAAATAATTAAAGAGAGAAGCTCAGAGGCTCCAAACATAAACTAATAATAAAGAGATGAAAATGTTAATTACCCTGATAGGATTTGATTTTCTTTAATCAGGTACATACAACACAAATGAAAATTTGATCTAATTCATCTTTATCTCCATACTCCTCTGCTAGTATACCTTCCTGTAGGTTTTTATTGCTCTAGATGCTGTGAAGTAAATTAGCATGTTATTATTCTCTTCTTACTTTACTTTCTCTGTACATTATTATAATTGGTAACTGTGTTAGGGTTCTCTAGAGGAACAGAATAAACAAAATATATGTGTGTGTATGTAAGTGTGTATGTGTATATATACACACAAGTACAAACACACACAAATATATCTATCTCTAAATATATATATATATATACATATATACATTTATACATATGCATATAAAATGGAATATATTATGATTCCTTACAAAATCAGCATCTGGATAGTCCCACAATAGTTCTCTTCAAGTGGAAAGCTTCATTTGGTTCAGAAATGGTAGGAACAACCAGCCATCATTATATTCTTTAGTCTTCCAAAAATGTTCAAAACTATCACATAAATTCACAAAATTCTTTGTCTCTAACAAGTGGCAAATTAGGAATACCAATTGCATTTACTTTGCATACCTCTTTAAACAGTTCATGCTATAGATGATCATTGCTCTGTACTGTATCAGAATGAGAAGTTAGCAAGTTAATCAAATTAAATAGCCAACTCCAAAACCACAAAACCAATTAAGAAAATTTATCCTTAAAATTCTGTTTTTTCAAGAATCTCCCCTGGGATCAAAGGATACAATTATTCAAGCTTCTGTAGAGGAGCAGAATTGTTATATATGTTTATATAAATTTATATAAATATATTTTAGCATATATTTATATTATTTTATGTAATATTTGTAGCATCTTTTTGTATTTATATATGGTTCACATATATCTTTATCTTTATATTTATAGTATATATTATTTATATTTATATTCATATTTTTAATTATAAAATGGAATTATTAGACTTGCATACATAATCAGTGGCTGAACTGTCCTGCAATGGCCATCTGCAGCTGGAGATCCAGACAAGCAAGAAGCTGCCCACTCCAGCAAGCTGGACACCTCAGAACAAGAGAAAAGAAGCAGCCCCAGTCTCAGGGGAAAGGCCTGGTAGCTCCCTGGGGAGTTTCATGTCATTATTCAAAGACTGAAGCTGCAGTCTTATGCCCATGGGCAATGACAACAGCAAATATGCTCCTGCTTAAGAAGAGTCAAGCTTTCAAACACTTCCTTCTTTCTCATTACGTATTTTGTTCTGGGTCCCCAATCTCCTTCATAGTGCTACCCACATTCCCAGTCAGTTTGCTGATTCCCATGGTAAATCATCTCTAAAAACAACCTCAAGATAAACCAAAAAATGGCCAGAGAATTCCACCACCAAAGAAAGAAAATGCAAAATAAAATACAATAGATCCCCAGGCAACAAGATGATTGATCAAAATCCAAAAGAAAGTCTCCAAAGTCATCTTTACTGTGATAGTAATAACCATGGCACCAAAGTGCCTAAAGTCCAGTATCCAAACATCTGGCCATTTCCAAGCAGAGATATACCATTCCTGTTAGAAAATAAGTTCCAAAAAAGAAAATAAGGGCATGACTAAAACCCAAGATGGTCCAATAAAAATGTTTTAATTCTAAAAAGAGAGTTTTTACTGATGTCTCCATAGAGGGTGGGCTTGCTCTGTAATACTTGAGCATCTGTATGCTGTTCAAAAAGACTGTAAATCAGAATAGGTAGGGAAGTAAAACAAATATTGTATAAAGTCAGGTACATGCTGTCATACAATATTTGTTGAGAAAACAAACAGTAGAAATGATATAAAAATTGGGCTGTGATAAGGCACCGATTCTCATAAAGCGCTATACAAGGGTAGTTATCTAATATAATAAAAATGGCCATGAACAAAAATTTAAATTTAGTTATTGCATAGTCACTGTTTCTTGTAGTCTGTCTTCCTTCTTTAGCCATGATTCTTATGCCAGCATGTGCTTTGTGAATCATGTTTACATCATTAGCACCATCACCAACAGCCAATGTTATAGGTTTCTCAGGTGAGATTTTTATTAGTATTACAACTTTTGCTTTCTGCAGTGGTGCCATATGACAGCATAATACAGCTAAACAATTTCTGCACACTTGAATAAATAGCTTTTCATGCTCCCTGAGTGCAAGCAATAGGCTGGTCCCATTCACTACCAGCCTATGCTGAATCCCATGACCCTCTGCAAAACTTCTGGAATGCTACCTTGAGTGTTCCGCACATCATTTGTCTGATTTCTGGTTTATAATTCCAAGGATGTTCATGGTTCTATGAAAATGGCCCATGACACATTCATACTAACAGCTCTTTCATGCTTATCTCCAGTAACTACCCATAATTTGATGTCAGCCATTCTCAAAGCTTCAGTAGTTTCTAGGACTTTATCTTATAGTCTGTCTTCCACTGTTGTAGCTCCAAATAATATCAGATTTTTCTCTATGAACTAAAAGACTTTGGCCAGTTTCTCTTCCTGTTGCCGCAAGGCTGTCTTGGCTTCAAACAGGGGTCTATTTCTTCATTCTCTTTTGATACACTTTATATTTATTCAACCTCTATCAAGTGCTTCTGTTTGGTTTGCCATAATCCTTATGGTTGTGGCTTGCCTATTTCATGATATTGTGAAGAAGGTATTTGACCAACAGCTACATCCTACAAGTACTGAAAAGGCTCAGCTTACTGAAACAAAGTATCAAGTGCTTGGACTCCATGTGCTGTTTACCAGAAGAAATAGAGTATGCATCTGTTGAAAGAATGCTGGAAGGTGTCATAGAAAAATGTAGTCCCTCCCACATCAGATCTTAGACAGCAATGGATCCTTTATAGACAAATGACCAAAGCATCTTGACCCTCTCCACAATGGACTCGTCTGCTTGTTAATGGGGCAGTAGTACTTTAGGGGGACTTTCACCTTCTTTCCTCAAATTCAGGGTGATCATCCTGTAAATGGCCACACAAGCTCTGAAATTACTTTCTGAAATCTGTGTACTTCATAGCTATTCAGAGCTAACAAACAGAAACATTAACATGAACCCTTCTTCTCTCCTTTTACTTTGAATTTTAACATGTTAAAATTTACGAATAGACATTTTCAATCTTTGTTTGGGTTGTTTCTGTGCATATGGGACTCCTGATGGCATTTCAGCCTGTTGCTGAGACTTCTATATTTTAATATCAAAGTAGAAAAAGAGACAACTCCTAGTTATGAGTATTTTGGAAATTAACTTAGTTATTGGCATATTTAAATCTGCTTCTGTAAATTATGCTGAAATTTTACCTTGAAAACTATTTTTACAAGAGTTCTAGTTGAAGCTTCTACAGGAAAAATTAATGTGAATATTAATGAATTTTGTTCCCTCAGCAAGCTATGTTGTTAATACATTACTACTTTTTAAATTCATAGAGCAAATTAGGAGAATGCATTTACAACCATCATTTATAGCAGCCTGGGTAGTAAATTTATACCAATACCAAATTCTCTCAAATGTACTGTAGGACAAACAGTAAAGTTAATCATATAATTGCAAAGAGCATATCATATGTTACATATAAATCAGAAATCAGGTTTATTCACTAAATTTCAAACTGGTGTTTACTAATATTTTTGGGACTGACTATGAAGAAATTGTAGTGGGTAAATTTGATACTATTATCATACTATTCATTTAATGATTTTATCATTGGATCTTTTGCATAATTTAACCTGTCTAGTATATTCAAATTTGTTTTTTTTCTTTTTATCCAAAGACTCTGTTTATAGTATTTTATGACACTGTTGTAAAATTCAACTATGTCAATAAAAACAAGTTTCCATAGCCTAAAAAAAAAGCAAACAAACCCAGAAGTGTATTTTACTAATTTCCTAGGTGTCTCTCAATTCAATCAATTTGATAATCAAGATTAGTCATCACACCATCATACTTTTATTTTGAATCAAACAGAAATCACTCCACAAACATGTCTCTATCAAACACTTTCCCAGAAATTTGAGACTTTCCCTAAAAAAAAAACAAACAAAAAAACCCCAGAATATCCTTAACTTTCATATCCAAGTCATCAATACATCTTAAATAGATTATAATGCAGCAAAAAAGTATAGAAAATAAAAAATAAGCTGGCGGTGTGGCACACTCTTGTAATCCCAACACTTGAGAAGCTGACACAGGAGGATCACAGGTTGGTGGCCAGCCTTAGCTACTTAGTGAGGTCTTCCACAACTTAGGGAGACCCTGTTTCAAAATAAAGAATAAAAAATAGGGCTGGGTGTGTATTTCAGAGGTGTATTTTTGTGGCACTGGGTTCAATCCTCAGTGCCACAAAAATAGATTAATTCAAAAATATAATCCACACAAATTTATCCACAGCCTTTTTGGTTTTCGAATATGTAATCACTTCCCACCTGCTTGGAATTAATACTTTCCTCCATTTTAACTCTAGTGGTGTTCAAACCTGTCTTTTCTGAGCTGTGATCTAAGTGATTTTTCTGAAATGTTTACATTCTCTCATCACTGTCTTTGCTACAATACCAGTAAATGGCTGCACTTCACTATTAGGATTAAGATGAAAAGTCCTGTATTTATCCCCATGCCTTGACTACCTCTGGGAGTTATTTCATACTTTCTCTACCTCCCTTGGAAGCCAGTCATGCAGATCTTTTTTCTATTTCTGCAAAATCTGATATAGGCAGGATAAGACAGAAAGGAGGTAGGTCAGACATTAAGAGGGGACCACCCTATCCCCACCCCTAAGACACTTTATTGCAGTTAACAAGTGTCTAAGACACACCCACCACAAGATATCAGTGCGATCTAGGAGGTCAGGAGAGATGAAAGGAAAACCCCACAAGGTAGAGACTTCTGAAAAATCCTTGCACAGGCATGTATGTTTAAAGTTGAGTCTTGACTCCAGGTTACCTTTGCCTAACTATAATACCATTTGAATAGTGGATTTGATCTCTTTTGGGCTTTTTGCAAAGCATTTCTGGTAAGCACAGGCACATAAGAGATAAGGTTATATTACCATACACTGTTAATTATCCCTTCCACCCCAGCTCTAAAACTACATGAAAGATGCCCAGAGTAAGAGCTAGGGCCCTCCCTGGCTTTGACCTGCTTACAGGCACAGCTGGCTCCTTTCTTTGCTATGAGAAACACCCCTTTTTTTTCTCTCTTTTAGTAAACCTGTTTGTTGTTTATGCTTTTTGATTTGTCTAATTGTTCAGGACACATAAAACCCTGTGAGACTGCTCTCACATACTATTATGACTTCCCACTGTGTTTTTTGTTTGTTTGTTTGTTTAAGTCTAATTATTATTTATTGTTTAGAATACTTAAATTAGGGCCTATTGGGTTTCCTGTCATTGATCACTAGGGTAGGTTTTCTGGTTAAAATTTTCCATTTGCAAAATATATTCCCCATTCAAAGCATTTGCAATTTCTGCTAGATTTGTATGCACTCAAGGAAAACTTTAGAGTTCACTACTATACATCTAGGCTTTTGTAAAATCTCTGGCACATTGATTTGAGAAAAATAAATGCTAGTAGTCAAGAAATCAAATTTATTTTTCTATTTTTGTTAAGATAGACATTGTATTTTGATGAAATTTTGTGTTCAGATTGTTCAAATACAAAAAGAACCTCACTAGCAATTGATATAATATTGACATAGCAAATTGATTCTGAGACTATTTCTACTTTTTCTCATATCTGAGCAGAATTATAAAATAAACATACTTGTACACATTACAAATGAAATTGATCACAGAGAAGCAAAAGACACTGGTTAAAACTAAGTATAAACAGCAATCTTAGCCAAGCATGGTGGTGCATACCCATAATTCCAGTATTTGGGAGGCTGAGACAGGAAAATCCCAAGTGGAAAGCCAATCTCAGCAATTTAGCAAGACCCTGTTTTAAAATAAAAACAAAATTCTGGACACGTAGCTTGAAAGTAGAATGGTACTGTGTTCAGTCCTCAATAAAAGAGAAAACATAGCAGTCTAGAAATAACTAAAGGTTTTACTAAAGTATTAATTAAATATAAGCTTAATGTTTTTTCTTCCTGGGTGCCAAAAGATTGGTTAAATGATCATTAAAAATCTTTTCTGGTAGGCTTGTAAGAGTGTGGAAAGAGCTATATATCATGAAAAATTTGTATCACAGTGTTAAAAGTGCTTTGAGAATCCCATTAAATGAGATAAACTCAATCATACCCAATAATATAGCATTTATTATTAATAAACATAATTAGTAGTTTGAAATGGCTCGCATCTCATGTTTTTAGGAATACTTGATTTTAACTTTCTCAAGGTAAAAATTATGTAAAAATTTCATGCATTTAATGTACACACCTTGATGAGTTTGGACATATTCTCATACCTGACAATCACATTTTTTAATCCTCAATTTTCTAGGCCTTGGTTGATATCACACAACGTGGTCACTCATATTGGCTTAACATACTGTATTAACCTTCTTATTCTTGCTGTACTCTGATTAAAATACCTAATATCTGAACTGGAGTCATGGAGACTTACAAATTTCACAGCATGTCGTTGCAAAATATTGCCCAAGAATTTGCTCCAAAATCATAGGTAATAGAGGAGGTAAAATTGGTTCAATATGAATAATTCAAAACACAACTTTGAGATGTCCTGAGGCCAGATGCTAGAGCTCTAATTCATTATTATTGATTAAATTGTATGGTACATAATATATTTTACTCAGTCCTTCTCTCATTGATAGTCAATCACTATGATTCTGTTTTATTTTTCAATGAACTACAATAATTACATTCAACCTATTTTGTTTCTTATGCACATATCTGTCTGCCTATCTGCCTACCTATTCATCTATCCATCTATCTGATTCTATGGATGGAAATGAAAAATGAGATTGCCAATTTAAAGAATATGTGCATTTTCAACTATGATTTACATGGCAGGATTACTTCTGGAAAGCTGTAACAAATTACATTTATGCAAAATTTAACTGTTTGCTTTTTCCCAAATCCCTGACAGTGCTAGACATTTTGACTTTGTGAAATTGCTACCAGCTTTGTGAAATGTACCAGCGTGATGGATGTATAATGACACATTATTTCTACTGTTATTTGTGTTTCTTTAACTACATGGTTTGCTCAATCATTTCTTTTTTGCCTTTACTTAGATATAAAATATGCTCTGTGTTCATTCCAACTAAAATCATATCCATTTGATTTTTTTATCATTTTAACAGTATTGTTCTCTGTCTTTGAACTCACCAATATTAAAATGCTATATATTTTATTTGTTTACTTTGTTTGACATTTTTCTTTTCCCCAGAACATAAGCTCTGAAATCATTTTATGGTTTTGCTTATATTAAAAATCACAGTATTATAAGATTTCCAGGTGCATAGTAGATATTCAATAAACACTTTAACAACAACTAATAAAAATGAGGTCATTTAAGAAAAGGAAGAATTCTCTATACATCTAAAAATATAATTTAAAACATTCCATTTAGTTTCCAGAGATAATAGAATATGACTGAGAAGTTTAGATTTAATTTATAAGCTTACTGGCTTATGGTACCACCTTTCATCTTAAAGGCATTAGAATTTAATTAACTGGTAACCAGTCTCAATGTATACATGACTAGTTACTGTGTCCAAAATAGGGGACAAACTGGGCTATGAAGAAACTAATGTTTAGTAGAAAATCAACCTCAATTCCCTTTTGATGCCAAATTCATCCTAAAAGTCACTGCCTATATTAAAGCCACATAAAACAAGTTCTCAGGGATAGCCTACTGAAGCAAAAGCAGCACATTGTTTTGTTTCTGTTAGCCAGAACTTTTGTTCTGTGTTGTATAATGCATACACTAGATTTTTAATATCTAGACAGCAGAAATAATGCTCAGTCCAGAGAAAATATTCTCATGAGCAGATATTAGAGCAGAATATGAATAAAACAGATTTAGCCCCACTTCATCTGAAAAATTGTTATATTGAAAAATGATTCATATATGTTATTAATAAGTATATATAATTTATAAATAAAATTAATTTTGTTCTGTGCTCCTTAGATATGTGGAGTGAGAACCATTTTTGTGAGTGTGTGTGGTACTGGGGAATGAACCCATGAACATTCTGTCTCTGAGCTACACCTGCTGCCCTATTTTATTTTTTTACTTTGAAACTTGATCTGGCAAAGTTTTTGAGGCTGCCCTGGAACCTGAGTTCCTTCTGTCACAGGTGTGTTCCAACACACCTTGCTCAGAATAATTTTTATTCAAATTCACTAGAATCATACATTTAATAAGGGGCCATTTATAAGAATAAACTAACTACCTTTCATGTTAGACATAATAGAAATGGTCGTTCTAGTGATAGACTCTCACTCTTTAATTCTACCCACAAGTTTTAGTATAAACTCAGTGGCAGCATTACTACTGTATTTGTTGACATTTTTGATTTTGATATACTGAAACCTTGGAAACTTTCCAATGCTTCTTTGTTTGGATTTTACAAAGGGGATATTTGTTGATATTTATTTACACAAACATAACACAAAATTCTAATATGTTATGAAAATCAATGTCAGGGAAACAATGAGACAAGGAATGTGTCTTTTACAAAAAACTGATTATAACCAATTTAATTTAGATTCACATGGGAAAGTATAGTCTGTAGACCCGGGCAGCATGGACAAAATTTATCGTAGCAAAGAGTACATACTGGCATAGAATACTAAAAGTGGAGTGTAAAAATGCATGTGCGTGCACACACACACACACACACACACACACACACACAAACACACAGGTCATCATAGTTTGTAGGTTTAGAAATCCAAATAGAGAAATTTAAAACTTTGCTGATGATGGTCTCTGTCAGGAAACTCTCTGGTGGGCGCTACGCTTCCAAATATATTTCTTATAGGTAAATTGAAACCCACTCTCTTAATTCTGAGTCTTCTTTCAAATGAACCACTGCAAGCATTAGATAAAGTAATATGTTAAAAGACTGAATCATTGAACTCCACTTGGGAACACACTCCCTAATTGGATATAATCTAATGATACGGAATAAGTTCTTAAAGCCACACTAAGGAAAATTAATTTGAGTCCTTCCATTCCAATCTTTATTGCTCATTTATTGATTGGATTATTCCATTAATGTATCATTTCTAAAGATGATTTCCAAATATTCATACAATTTTAAATTCCGTTTAGTGGTGATATAATTTGCAACACTATATTCTAATGTTCAAAAAACACATATTTTTATTCTCACATTTTGAGACTTCATGCAAGTTTCTGTGTCTCTTAAAAAAGTAGATGACTTTCATAGGATGTAAGGTAAGTTTCTAGCAGAGAGGAATATCTGAGGAACACTCCACTATAAAAATTAAAGATGGCAATACCATACTCTCAATATTTCATATTTTATGGCATTACTATTTGTGTTTGGGCAGACTGAAAATCTATTTTTATTATACTTTCTGAGATGGCACTTTGAATTTAAGCTCCATTCTCCATGGCTTATAGCTTTTCCTCTGAATGCCTTTGGGGCTAAACTTCATCATTATGCTTCTTAACCTAGAATTAAATAATTCAGAAAGTTTGAAGGAAATGTATTTTGTGGTTTTTGATTTAAGTAACTACAGGGAAATTCTTTCTGGCTGTTCAAAAATAATATACAGATATTTTTATTTGTGAATATTTCATAGGGAATTATGATTTTAGGTAAAAATGTTTATAGTAAAATTATGTTCTTCCATAGAAAGTACATATATATTTAAGTTATGTATACAAAATAATGAATGAGTATAGAATATATTTTCCTAATTTCTGTATTCATATCATAAAGTTCTTGGTGACATGCCAAATACATCAGAAGTTCTGAAATGTAGGCTTGTATAGAAAATATTGCTGTACTGAATCAAAATAAAAATTCTTATTTACAAGATTGATTAGCCACCTCTTAAAGACATAGGAATTTGGTAGTTACTTAAAAGTAGTCTCCACATTTTTTGTAAGTTATCAAATTTTCCCACTCTCACATTTCAACTATAAATAATTAAATCCACTTTATACCAATTTCACAAAACCAAAATTCAAAAGACTAATAAAAAGAAAAAATCATAGATAACAAACATGACTAAAATTCATATATTATCTCATTTAGCTTAATAACTCTTAGAATTTCCAGAAGAATGGGGATTATTTATATTTCCAAATAAAACAATTGAGTGAAAAGAACAACCTTACTATGGCAGACTAATAAATTATTATGTTTATTCATAATCAGTTGTAGACATTATGCTTTTAAGAAACAAATAGAGAAATTTGGCCAGAAGCTGACTGGGTAGAAGAAATATATGTATGATTTTGTGTCATTTACATATACACAAAAATATTAAATGTGTATATATACATATATATGTGTATACATGTATTTATATGTATATATGTGTATAACCTTTATATATCATTTAACACATACAATTATTAAATCATGACTACATAGGAATGTATACATAGTTCTATTTAAAATATAAATAAATATATATATATATGTTATATATATATTATGTGTGTGTGCATGTGTATATGTTACTGAATATTGAACTCAGGGACATTCTATCTCCAAGCTACACTCCCAGACACTTACTCTTTTATTTTGAAACAGGGTCTCACTAAGTGGCTTAGACTGGCCTCAAAACTGTAATCCTCCTTTCTTAGCTTCCCAAATACCAGGATACAGTAAAGTATCACTCTGTCTATAATATATATGCTCTCTATATGATCTGACTTTGGCTTAATTGTCATCTAATTCTATTTCATAATTTTCTAATTTTTTAAAATTTTCTAATTTTTGAAAAAATAATTCTTTTATGTTATATTGGCATTTTTTTAAAAAAGTGTATAACAGTATTTGTAGCTAAATGCTTTTATATATTGATAGCCTCTTTTTACTGAAGATTAAACCCAGGACCTTGAACATGCTAGGCAAATGCTCAACTGCTGAGATAGATCTCCAACTCAAACTTATAATATTGTTAATATTTATCTTGATTTATAATGTTCCATTTTTGTGTTCAGTATGCAATCTGACATAAAAAGCTGAAAAAAAAAAACTCAAAATAAATGTATTTGTAAGGTTTTTGGAGTCTCTAATGTAAATAATGTGGCTATCTTATAGAAGAAGATATAATGATACTGGAACTCAAAGAATTAATTGGTTGTTCTAATGTAGAAAACGCAGGGAGTTAGTTACTATCAAGCATGTTCAATATCAAATGACATTTCTAATGCATGCTTTTACTTGATGTGTATTCAAAGATCATTAGATCAGATTGAAAAAGGAGAATAAATTAATAACATTGTACCAAGTGTCTGAATCCAATCATTTCCAGATTTTAACCCTAATTTCCTTTTTCTTACTCTACCACAAAATGCAATTAGGTAATATAATCATGCATCTCTTACTCAATGTATTCATATTAAAAATTCAAATATTGCTTCAAAACTTCTTATTAAATAATAAGATAAATTGTATTAAATATTGAATTATTAGAGCTTATCTGCATATTATATTTATGACATTCACTATCACATTATGAGTGTATTATTATTGTTGTTATCATTATTATTATTATTACTATTACTACTACTACTGTCATATGCTGATGTTGAGGTCATATTTTGTCTCATTCTAACAGTTTATGTTTATTTATATATAGGGATATTCAATATGAACTGAAAGATTTTATGATCTGGGTAAAGTAGCTGACACTGGCTGTAATTAGTATATAGTCATATATCTGTCCATATGTTAAATTTTTCAAAGTGAAAAAGGACTGTTAAAATTAAAAGACTCATTTAACCCCTCCCCAATTACCACCCCATTCCCTGCCCTCTCCCCCTTTCCATGTTCGGTTTAGTGATTGATTTTGTGTGCCTCTGCCAGTTTTTACCTCACAAGAGTATATGATTACAATGCAACAATAAAATAAGATAAAATAATTAAAAGACGAAATGGAGGTTACTTTTCCAACTGTCAATGTGGTGGAAGTGAGGACTACAAAGACAGGCCTGTCAGTAACTATCAGAGAAAACTCTGAGATGTTGTCTCACCTCAAGGAATGGGCAAAGAGTCACTAATATCCCTAAAAATGTCTTTCTCGTTGGTAGCAACATGGAGGGAACAATCAAAACAAGCTAGTACCTTGGCCTCTGTAGTATCATGTATTTTTATCATTTTCACATTATTTTATTAAAAATTCCTTCACTGTATTATTTTTCTTTTTTTTTGCGGTACTGTGGATTGAACTCAGGGGCATTCTACATCCGAGCTACACCCCCAGTCCTATTTTTTTATTCTTTATTTTGAAACCCAGTCTCACTAAGTTGTGGAGTGCCTCACTAGGTAGCTGAGGCTGGGCTCGAACCCGGATCCTCCGGTCTCAGCCTCCCGAATGCTGGGATTACAAGTGTGCGCCACCACGCCCGGCTCACTTTATTATTTTTCAAATGAATTTGTCTTCATTCCTAGGATGTGTTTATATTATATTTAAGTAAGAACTAGTATGAAATAATTGAAAGATAGTTACAAAAATAAATATGTATTGCCTCTTAATATGTTTTCTATTAAAAGAAACTCATGAGAAATAGATTTTTAGTTTAAATGCCTATATTTACAATGTACATAAACTGTTATGGATTTTGTTAAATCTATTCTATAAGAGATTATTAGGAAAGCAATGGATGCCATTTTTATTTTAAAGTAAACTTTTAAGCCAACCTATTTTTCTTGTTTGTTAAGATTTATGTTTCTTATGCATATATATCTCAGGATAACTCAGAGCATTTATTTACCTCACTTCATGAGAAATTATGTTTTTTGATAACATCTTTTTATTCATTTTCAAATATCATTGATGATATATAAAATGCTCTCAAAATAGACTGACAGTTAGTATACAGCTGAGTTAATACCTTTCTAAGTTCTTCTTGGTCAGTATACTATAAAATGTAAGCAAAATATCTCCCACACTTACAAAAAGTTTACCTTACATTACTTTATGTGCCTCTAAAGTATAAAAGCCATGATTTATACTCTTTAATTCTTTACAAGATAATACATTGTTATGTCATTGGAATGTATTTGGAAAACAACTATAAACACAATTTTAATATTTCCTATATGAAGATTCCAATAGAGTTGAATTAGTAACACAAAAATAACCTGCAGAGTTCAAATTCTTGAAAACCATTTCAAAGGAAGATAAACCCAAAAGAGATACCTGCAAGCCATGTTTATTAAAAGACTGTTCATAATTGCCAAGATATGTAATCAGCCTAGGAGGCTTACATACAAAATAAAGTATTAGTCTCCCTGGAAACAAAATAATGAAAGCATCTTGAATAGAATAATTATCTATAGGGTCCTTCACATAGTCTATATGGCTTTGGAGTCTGTTAAGATTCACCTGTGTTGTTACAGATTATGGAGAAGCATTAAACCAAAACTCTGATACAGAAAGCAATATAGAACTGCAGTGAAACATGACAGTCTAATAAAGTGAAGTAGGGATATTTTATTCAATATCTGTAACAATGCTCCTCATGGTCTAGAAAATGTGTATAACATCAGTTGGAAGTACTAATCTCAATATTTTTCTACCATTATCTAATTAGATGGGTGATGTGGTGGGGCACAGAAATGTTATATCTGATCACTTTTCTTCCACCCTTGCTCCCTCTCTGGCATCCTTTCAAGTACCTGGTAATCACTACTTAACTTTCAAGTCTACATTATGTTTTTAGTTTCCATATGAGAATGAACATATAATACTTGTCTTTCTGTGTCTAGCTTAATATGATATACTTCAGTTCCATCTATTTTGCTACACATAACAGGATTTAATTTTTCTATGTATGTGAATAATACTCCATGCATATATGGTATATTAATCCATTCTCTGTTGAGAAGCACTTTTTATAATTGTAATATTATTTTACATGATTTTTACACTTTTATTGTTGCACTATAGTAATCATCATTATGGAAAAGCATTTTTGCTACATTTTATTTTCAAAAGTTCTACTTAGTTGTTCTATTCATATCAAATCATTTGGGAAAGTATAAGACAAAACAAGATAACCATGATTCCAGTTTTATTTATAATATTATTTTTGACATTTATATGATTCTTATTGCATTTATTTATTTATTTATTTATTTATTTACTTATTTATTTTGCAGTATTGGGGATTGAACCTAGGGGCATTCTACCTCCAAGCTCCACCCCTGAGTCCTATGTTTTGTTCTTTATTTGAAACACGGTCTCACTAAGGTGCGGAGGGCCTCACTAAGTAGCTGAGGTGGCGGCAAACTTCAATCCTCCAGTCTCAGCCTCCCAAGTATTGGGATTATAAGCGTGCACACCACACCTGGCTTCTTATTGCTTTTAAATACAAGTTCATATGAAGCATAAGCGAGGCAAAAAAAAACATTTTTATGTATATTAATTGGATAAAGTCATCAATTATGTACACTAGGTTATTTATTACCTGGATAATGAGCCAAATCACAGAACTATATCATTTTCTTAAATTTTTCAATGAAATGCATAAAATAAGGTTATAGGTTAAGAAAATTCACAAAATATTTTAATTTCAAAGATGTTAACTCATTTTCTGACTTTGAGCAAACTCATAATGTTGGAACAATAGAGAGAAAGTCTATTCTTTGAATGACAAAGTTCAAAAATACCACTGAGTGTAGTAGTATGACTTAGTCTATTTGTGTGTGAGGGGGGCGGTTTAGGTTTAGTAATATAGTAATATACTTGATATGAGAATTGAAAATAATTGGAAGGCCTTAATTTAAATGAAGAATTAAACAAGTGGGTTTTTGTAGATACTTTCCAAATCACATTTTATTGTCAGATATAGAAAAAGAGCTCATAGATATATTGCTGTTAACAATAAATGTATTCTTACAATGTATATTAGAATATGGATGCTGACAGGGTCCATGACTTCAAACATGTTTGCATTTTTATTTCTCATTTGCTCTGCTTTTGTGACTTTAGAGTGAATAGTAGAAATAAAGTGGAGAAAAATGGTTGAATGTTGGTACAAATCACAAAGGACAAGTCTACTTTAGCATAAATATAGATTTGGTGGACTGGGTTTCAATTATGTCTTTTCCTTGTCAAATGTAATAAATTATTTAACTTTATATCAAATACAAGAAGTGATTTAACTTCCCTCAGATTCAGCTTTGTCTTCTTATATAATGAAAAGAATATGACTCCTCCCCAGAGTTTTCAATTTACCTAGGCACTACCTTCAAATCATACTAGGTATTTAATACATTTAGGTTCTTCTTTCTTAGAATTCCATGTATGACTTCCCCCCTTAAAGCAAAAGTTACATGTATGCTTTGATATCAAATTAAATTCTAGACCAAAAACAGTATTATACAAACCTCATAATAGTTTTAGCATTCTTTATTCCCTTCAAACTTGCTTATTTTGTTATTTATTTATAGTCTTCAAGTTTTAATTTCACATATAAAGAAATAAAACATGCACTGACATGTCCTTTGCAAGGTGCTGAAATATGTATATAAATATAAGCATGTATACAGCATTATATGTAAATATGTAAAAATTCACTTACTGTTCTTAATCACTCTCTAGGAAGAGATAGAAGATAGGTGGGAAAAGAATGTTTTATGAAAAGTCAGCAGATAAAAATATCATAACACATGTGATCATATATGGAGATATCACGACCTATCTCACTAACATGTATGAGAAGGAGGAGGGGGAGCAGCTTGAGATGCGGAAGGAAATACACCAAGTGATGTGTACCTGTTGTCTGTATCACTTTGAACCTCACTATGATGTATAATTATATTGCACCAATAAAAGTATAAATGTCATAACATCAATTACCATTAACAAACACATATACAAAGTATTTATTTATATATATATATATAATGCATCTATTTGTATAACTATAGAACATATAAAATTTACTATTAAATGCATTATATGAAGCACATATAAAATAAATGATTATATAGTGGTCATTTTGTTTCAAATAAGAGTTCCAAATTATTCACCATGCGTAGTTAATTAGATATTTATGGCATTCACAGTTTCCCATTTGTCTTCCAATTAAGAAATGAAACGATTATAACGGATGCTTATTTTAGATTTTCTCTAAATCTTTAGGCTGATCAATTTTCCCTCATCTCTTTAGTTACACTTTATTTTATTGTAAGGGTTTTAGAATAATTAATCATCATATGCTTTTTCCTTGCATAGAAGATGCATGCATTACCAGCAGTCTGTTTATTTTGCTTCTCAGTCAGCAATTACAATGCCAAAGTAAATTAAAGTAAATTATATTTTTTACAGATTTTGAGATAAAAATTGATGATAATTGCTCAAATCATAGAACAGGCTTAAGAGGAAAATAGTCAAATTAATTAACCTAAGACTAATACTCATTCATCATACAAAATTATTAATGAAGGACTGAGGGAAATTCAGAAAAATTTTATCTGTCTAAATTGTGAACAAATATAATTTTAAAGATTAAATTACCATTGCCTAATTTTTATTACACTGAATGAATGAGCTTTCACCATCATTTTTAATAATAACACATTTTAGAATTCATATTAAGTATTTATATGAATTCTCTCAACCATGACTTCACAAGTCCCTGGCACACAGTTATGGCTCAATGAACATTTTCCACAGAGTACATGAATGAATGAATGAATGATTTTCATTTTTTAATGTTTAGAAAGGTAAACAAATTTATTTTGTATGCAATTTATTTTTAAAAAATTGATTAAGTGAAATCTTTTGCATCAACTATAGTATGTAATTTTGTCTCTTTAGGGAAGTGTCCATTAGGAAGTGTACCATTTGTAACACGTTCAAATCTCCAAAACATATGGATTTTCTAAATGAATGGTAATCACTAAATTTTTTGTGACCTTGCTAATTGAAGTGGATCACACTTTTTATTTCTATACTGTACTGATTAGCACATTTGAATTTTGCAATTAGTGTTATTTCAAGGTAGCCCCCTTTTTAGCAAGTGATTGTACCAGCCATTTACCTTTGCGACTTTCCATCTTTTAAGCTGTATGACACATCATCAATTTTTTTCTATAAGCAGTATTGGAAAGCACAGATTATTCAGTTTACAGTACACACTTCCACTTGGTAAGTTGTCTTACAGGCTGCATTTATTATCTATAGTTCATGTCAGCGTATTGTTAAATATATCTCACAGTTGGATACACAAAATTAAGTTGTTTAATGGATTTGTAGTTCAGTTGATTGAGGTCCACGGGTCTGTGTGCACTTCTGGAAGCCATTTTATTTCTTCTGTAATTGTCAGTCACTATCATTTCTACTTGGCTGCTGTTCTGTGACGAGTCAGAATATAGGGCACTTAAAATGACATCAGAGGAGTGATAAAATGGTATGTAAGTTACTTTTAAACATACACACACACACATACACACACACACACACACACAAGCATACACAAACACAGTTTCTCTATATTGAAAGTTTAGATTTTTTTTTCCTGATGGAATTGGGATGTGTTTGCTTATACCATGCTCACAGCTTCATGATGCTTTTATTTAAGCACAGAATAGAATATCTCAGATTGAAAAAAGAAATCATAAAGGAGACGAATTGTAGTAGTATAAAATTTCAATGCAGAAATGAAAAAGGTACAAAGGTGAATGAATCTTTATTAAGTAAAATCTTTGCTATTTTTATATATTTATCTTAAAATATCAATGGTCATTTACAAAAATAAATTCATTCACACTTCTATTTTACAAAAATGCACTTGTATATTTTTTCACTTATCACAAGAAACAGATTAAATCTTAAGAAAGTAGGTTTGGTTGAGAATGATTTAGTGTTAACAGTTCAGTGCTATTAGGAATTTTCCAGAATGCAAGGACTTGTTCTTCATTTTTCAGTGCCAGCAGTTTTATGATTCAAAAATCACAAACACAGCAAAAAAAAATTTTTTTTGCATTGACTTTGTGAGAATATTAGCAAATCTCAAATAAGTAGCAGCTCTGCGTTCTGGAGGAGTTCTAAAAGCAGGCTAAATTACAGATGGACACCACAAGCTGGTCACTGAAATAAGGATTTTTAACAAACACAGTGAAAGTGAGAAAACTTACCAAACATAC
Source organism: Graphiurus murinus (assembly GCA_004027655.1). NCBI lineage: Eukaryota > Metazoa > Chordata > Mammalia > Rodentia > Gliridae > Graphiurus > Graphiurus murinus. The sequence goes on along the minus strand of PVLC010008683.1, from coordinate 30,869 downwards.
ACTTTACTCAGCATCTTCTATGGAAATGCTCAAGTTAAAAATTATTCTTGAACATTAAATTTCAATTTTATTTATACTTTTATAATGACATAAATACAAAGAAAGATAATTTTTGTAATTAAGAAATACCTAGAAGCAAGATATCAAATATTCTTATTTCAATATCATTGACTTCTAGAAGAAAGTTATATTTCTAAAAATAAATCATTATTTTACGCTACATAGAAAAATGACTAAATGCAGTAATTGGAGACAAGAATACAATATGCATATACAATTTGTAATAAAAGAAATATCATATTGACATAGATGAGGATATATCTCAGTGGTAGAGCTCTTACCTGGCCTGACTTTCATGAAGTCCTTAGTTCCATTTCCAGATCCAGAAAAAATAATAACTTTTTGAGAATTGAGTAATTTTTTAACCATATTCTGTGTATAAAATAATGAGTATGGAATGGGTTAAATGGTTGGTTACCAACTACACAGATCTTAACACACTTGTGGAGTTATATATTCTAGTGTTTGGTTATTGATATTCTTCACTTTGATGATTTACTGTTTGGATTATTAAATATAACCATCTCTTTTAGTTAAGTGAGTATTTATTATTAGTCAATGTTGCCATGAGATGATTATCTAAGGATATGTTTATTTAGATAAATAAGTAAAAAATACAATGTTTCTTATTTAAAAACCTACTTGAAAAAGACATTTATTCAAAAAGACAGGAGCAAAGATTTATATATATGAGACAATATGAATTGGTTAATAGTCATGGAAAGAGAACAATAAAGTGAATTCGTGGAAAAATAAAAGGTGGGTGATCTGTACTTGGAAGATCAAAACTACACAGTGATTTGGCATCAGACATAGTGAACAAGAAAAAAGTAGATGTAGAAAATGAACAGAAATGAGCAATGATATTTGTTAGTAATCATTCAATTGTAGGAACAGGTTTAGAAGGAGAATTCCCATTCATAGGAAGATGAAGACACTTTCTTGGGCAATGTTGAGGAAAGTGTCAAAGTGATTACTTGAACTCAGAGGGTTGAATTATTAACCCAATTATGGTAATTAGTGTCTAACATGAAATTAGGATGTACTGTGATTTAGCACTTTGTGAGATTCTTATATAGGAAGATATATGACATATAATAAAGCTATTTGGTGAGGATAAGATGGAAAAATAGTTGATGTTAGTACCTTTGGGGAAAGATCCAATAAGAGTGAAATAAAATGAGGGTTTTCTACCACCTACCTAATCCAGGTTATGGAAAAAATATTCATAGGTGCTCAAAACATTTGTGCTCCTTTTCCACAATTAAAAATTTCTCATTTTCAACAGGAAAATTTTAGTGTCATTTTGTTCTTATATCATTTTGCCAAGGCAAATAAATTTTACAAAATAATATTTTGAATATTTTCAAAAATTAATATATCATTTAATGGATGGTAACGTAAATCAAATATAAATATCTATTCATCATATATATATATTTCATATATGCACATTAAGTAAGCAATTCTTACTAAAGCTAAGTTTCTAGATCGTCATTCTTCTTGTATGCTTCCATTTGCTACTTCTACACTCTACATGCCAAAATCATTCAAATAATTCCTGTTCATATGATATTTTTATTTACAAACTTTTAAATAACCATCACTAATAGCCACATAGTAATTCTAATGATTTAGGGTTCTAAAGTGTTACTATATTATTATTTGTGTTTTATATTCCTGTGTCCATGAAGAAAATTATGCAACAGTTGTCTTCAACAACTAAGTATTTTAAATAAAATTTCCTTGCTGAATTTATGGAAATTGTCTTTCAAAGTATGTAGGAATGAAGATGTCAAATACTTTAAACTTTTAAGGGTCAACAGTGTGTGTTATAATCCATAGATATTGTACAATTCATCATGTACAAATAGGGATATTATGTAGAATAAATCAGAATATAAAAATATAAGTGCAGAAAGTCCCTCTTTAGGTTGTAGCAATGTCCAGTAATTTTTTTAGATATATTTTATTTTTAATGTGTTTTTATGATTTGCATTATGATGTGAGACTGTAATATCTAGTAATTTCTAAAATAGGCATGATTTCACTTGCAAAGTTATTATATTTATCTCCTTTTCCCCTAATTTATGTGTATATATATATATATATATATATATATTCTGTTAATTTTAAAAATAAGTTAAAAATTAAATTTTAATACTAGGTTTTCCTTTACTGTGTTTCACTTCCTGCTGTTATAACATATAAAAATAGTATAAAGAATACAAATATATGTTGCTAAACTGAAGATTTGTATTTGAAGAAAGAAAATGTTACTATAAATATACTATTTTCAGGTTATTAAAGAAAGTGATTTTTTTCTTCTGATATTTCTACATTTTGAGAATGGCATGAATTTGGGGGAGCCAGTGAGGTTGAATGCTATATTTTGGATCTAGAATATTCCCTAAACTCCCATGTACTAAAGGCTTGATCTATAGTTTGCCAATATTGGGGGGTGATAAAACCTCTAAAAATTGGGCCTAGAAGGAGGCCTTCAGTTCACTTGGAGACATGCCCTTGAAGAGGATAGTGGCTCACAGCTCCATTATCTTCCTGTCTTTCAAGTTCCAGCCTCCAGGTGAACAGTTTTGCTTGGCCACTTACCTTACTTCCTGCTGTGATGTGCTGCGACTTCCCACAGGCCCAAAAGAGCAGGACCAACCAATCAAGTACTGAAAACTTTAAAAGTGTGTGCCAAAATAAACCTTTCTCTTCATAAGTTTATTATATAAAGCATATGCAATAGTGATGGAAAATTAAAGCTGAGAATTACCCCGAGAGAGACAGAGAGAGAGAGAGAGAGAGAGAGAGAGAGAGAGAGACAGACAGACAGACAGACAGAGAGAGACAGAGAAAGATTGAGATTTACTTTAAGGAATTGATTCATGGTATTTTAGTAGCAGGGTAATCTGAAATTTTAAAGACACTCCAGCTGCTAGAAAGATTGGCAAAAATTGAGATTGAAATCTTCCTTGAGTATGAAGAAAACCTGGAGGCAGTATCCATTCATTTTTACAAAATTTTGGTCTGTTCTCTTAAAACCATCAGCATATTGACTCACACAGTATGTTTCACTCAATATCTACTGATTAAAATGTGAATCACATCTCTAAACACACATTTATGGGAACACCTAAATTAGTGCTTTGCCAAAAACTGGATTTCATGGCCAAGAAAAATTTATATATAATTAACCATTATAATTTCTAAAATCTGCAGATCAGTGGAGTCCCATTGTCAATTGGATTTTGCTATAGCTGAATAGAGTGCATAGTAGTCACCCTTTATCCTCAGACAATATATCCTAGGACCTCAAGTAGATGCCAGAAACTAATCATATTACCTAACTTTAGATAGATAGGTAGATGGTAGATAGATAGATTGATAGATTGATAGATAGATAATACATGTAGACAGAGAAAGAGATGTAAATTTGTCTATCTGTATATCATATTTATAATGATAAATATAAACTCATGGTATATATAATGCTTTACATATTTATTATCGCTATATACATATTTTTCTGTACATATGTGCCTTTGAAAAAATTTAACTTGTGAAATAGGCATAGAGAGAGATTAAAAGTGATCATAATTAAGGACAATATTAACAACATACTGCAATAAAAGTCATGTGCATGTGGTCTTTCTGAGAACACCTATACTCATCCTTCTATGATGTTGACATGAGATGATACAATGCCAATGTGATAAGATGCAATGAGGTATATGGCATAAACTTTACTCTGTTACTGAACTTCTGGTGATGTGTCTCCATAATCAAATTTAACTCTGCCAGAGATATAGCAGCATCTTCTTCCTCTTACCTCTTCCCTAGTTACTATTCTTTTATTTTTCAGTCTAAGCCTATTTCTGAATCCATGTCAAAATTCATTACTTGTAGGAAATGGCTTAGCATCTCTCATTTTAGGGGCTTCCTTGCTGAAGTCTTTGTACAGGCTCAGTGTTTCCTGATGCAACATGTTGCCATCAATCAGAACGTGTTTTGGGTTCATTTTTCTACCCACAAGTTTAATGCTTTTTTCATCTTAACTAAGCATTTATCATGCACTGTAGCTGAAACATTTGCAGTTTTGAGGTGTGACAGCAAAACTACCATGAATTTCTTTTTCCTTCTTCATAATTTCATGGGCAGATGATTACTTCTTATCATAAATCTTATCAACTTATGCAGTTCTTTTCTTTATTAAGTTTTGAAATCTTTCAGCTTGACACTTAAAAGGAGCATGGTATGGCTTCTCTTTGGCATACTCCAAATTATAAGAATCATTCTTGTACTATGAGACTATTATTAAATAAAATAAGTATTAATTTAACCCAAACACTGTGATGTCACAACAGTCAATCTGGTAACCAAGAAGCCTCTGAAGTGACTAACAGTGCAGACAGCATGGATGCACTGGAATGAGTGATGATTCATATCTCAGGTGGAACAAAGAGGGATGATGTCGCGTTTCATCAGGCTACTCAAAATGGGGCAAATTTTCAATTTCTGAAATTTTCCACTTAATATTTTTAAATGTGCTTTTATTGGTGCATTATAGTTATATATCATAATATTAGTAAATCATGTTGAAAATGAAATACATGCACATAGCACTTGGTGGGTTACCTACCCCCACCTCCCTTTTTTCCCTCTTCCCAAAAGAGTACTGAGGTTGACATTGGTATAGTCATATACGTACACATAGTCAATGGTAGTATTTCCATTAATGAACCTCAGTCTTCTTCCTCCCCTTCCCTTAGACCACCTCCCTGGCTCCACAGAGGTTTCTCCTCCATTATCTACAGCCATACCACCCTGAAAACATAGAGTCCCTGTCACACAACATTTATCTTTAGTTGCAGTTCCAAATTTTACTTAGTATGTAATTTGTATTTAACTTTTTTTTTAAAAAAAGTTCTATATGACCTAAAATAAAAAGACTGATCAAAAAGAAAATTTATAATATTTATTTCTTCTCCTCTAGAATAACACTATCATATTATTGTGGAAAGTACAGCCAATGATTTTGTAACTCGCCCTTGAATTTCAGGTATAGGTCTTTTCTATGTTTTTTTTTAATGTATTTTGAATTCACTCACATCCACAGCTGTGTCCATACATACATATGTCATATGCATTATATACTGCATTATAAATTATATTGTGCAAAATAAATATGTAATAATTTATGTGCATGTAAAATAAGAAATCTGTAAATTAATTATGAATACAAATTTTAACTTACAACTGGGAAATATGTATATGCATTTTATGCAGAGTTTGCATGTGTGTGTGTGCATGTATGTAATTTAGAGTTGTCACTCAGTACCCACTGGGTATTGTTTGTAGGACTCCCACCTCCTCCCACAAAATCTGAGTGCTCAAGTTTCTTATATAAACTGCCTGATATCTGCATGTAACCTATACATTTAATATATACATATATACTTTAAATATATATTAAATATATATGCTAAATATATATACTAAATATATATTAAATATGTATACTTTTATATATTAAATATATATTTTAAAATATATATGTTAAAATCATCTCTAGATTACTTACAATACCTAACAAAATTTAAAATCTTTGTACGTAGTTGTATAGTGTTTCATTTCACTGTATTACACTACACAAAGAGGAAAGACATGTTTCAGGACCATATTTTTTTTCTTATTTAAGTGTTCCTGTTTTGTAATATATTCTTACTTCTTAGATATGTTTAACCAATATAAATTGAAAATATCCCTATTATACAAAGTGGTTTCTTTGTTTTTTTAGTATTGTTAGTTTTATTGACACAGATAAACTTGCTCCTCCAAAGCCATTATCTTTTAATGACAATAAACAAAGTTTTGTTCTGGGCTATCCTTGTAATTACTAGCAGTGGTAGAGAAACCCAGATGTACAGATGTAAAAGAAGCTTTCTGGTGTTCAAGTTCCACTCAGCTCTGGCACCATGCTGAATACTGTTATTACATTTTGGAACCAAAGAGTGCTAATAGAACTCTTTTTTTCTTTTTAAGAGCCTCAATAAGTAGCTCAGGCTGGCCATAAACCCAGATCCTCCCGTCTCAGTCTCCCAAGTATTGGGGTTACAAGCACGCGCCACCACGCCTGGCACAACTCATTTTTTTTTATATCATTCATTTGTGCACAATATACATTCCATAATTGCAATCATGACACCAAAGCAGCTGGATCTAAAAGAGGCAACAAATTACTCACATTCTAAACTGAGAAACCTGGCCATGAGAGTAGAAAAGTTTACTCTTTCACTAATTTTCTCAGTATCTTTGCCTGTGCAGTAGAAATCTCTTTTTTTTTTTTCATATAATATTTCACATAATAGTTTCTCTTTTTAAGTAATACCTAAATTGAGAACTCTTAAATTCTGGAGTTGTCAGACAGGCTTTTTTATTAGTGTAGAGTTGTGGTACATGCCCATAATCCCAGTAATTGAGAGGCTGAGACAAGACCTTGGCAGGTTCAAGGTCTGTCTCAGGAAATTAGTAAGATCCTCTGCAACTTAGTAAAACTCTGTTTCTAAATAAATAAATAAAGGCTGAAGAGGATGTAACTTGGAGTTAGAATGCCCCTGGGTTCAATCCTCAGTATCAAAAATAAATAAATAATAAATAAATAAAGTAATTAAATAGAAAGGCTTTATTGTTTTAAAATAATGACAGCTCAACAAAGCATATATTACTATTTCTGTCCATTTTTCTTTCAAGTTTTTTTTTAATATTCTAAAATTTCACCATTCTCTAACATTTATTGTTTTCATGGTAAACTCCAGTTACTTGATATTAGGGTTTTTTGTTTGTTTGTTTGTTTGCTTGCTTGCTTGCTTTGCGGTACTGGGGGTTGACCTGAGGGATATTCTACCTCCGAGCTCTATTTATTTTTATTCTTTATTTTGAAACAGGGTCTCACTAAGTTGCGGAGGGCCTCACTAGGTAGCTGAGGCTGGCTGGGAACCCGGATCCTCCAGTCTCAGCCTCCCAAATGCTGGGATTACAAGCGTGCACCACCGCGCCCGGATATTAGGTATTTTGTAACTTATTTTCATCTATTTTCTCTAAGTATTATATATTTTTCCTCCTTAGTTGGGGACTTTAGCAGAATAGGTCTTCTAGTTTTTATCATTTCTATACCATGGTAAAGTTTCTGCTATCTATAATTTCACAAATTATATATAGTACACAAAAATATTTCTATTATATTTTATTTATTTGTATATGACATATATCTATAATAACTATAATATATACATATATTTATTTTATTAAATATATGTATCTATCTACATGTATATCTGCATATTTGATATTTATGATTTACACTTTGAATTATATTAATCTCTTCATACATTTTCTTATAGTTTAAATAACTCTTCAAGTATAAGTTTCTCTTTGGCACTTCATTTTTTTTTTAGAATCTATGTTACACTACTACACAGATTAATTTATTTAATTATAGCATTTTTATCTACTATTCAGAAATCATTTGTTATTTTACATTTTTAATATTATCATTTAACATAATTTATTTTAGAAAAAAAGTAAAAAAAAGAATTAAATATTTATTAATCCATGTGTTACCACACATCATTAACAACCAAAAGTTTATTTTGGGCCACTTAGCAACTTAATGGCAATCTTGACTCTCCCTGCATTTTAATATTGACATTATCAAAATCAATCTCAATAATATGTATGGGGAAGAGGAGAGAGTTGGATGAGATCTGGATTGAAGCTCATCATGTGCTATATGTATATATGTTCCTATCTCTCTGAACCGCATTATGATGTATAAATACAATGCACCAATAAAAGTGTGCATGTGCGTGTGTGTGTGTGTGTGTGTGTGTGTGTGTGTGTGTGTAGGACAAGTTGGTACATCCTGGAGTACAGCACAAAATCATAGCTTGATGTTGTCAAAACCAGTTTAAAATCAACCGAATCTGAAAGTTTCCTGAACCAATTAGGGTTGAGGTATACCTGTAGACAGTCTGTAGGAAACATAATTTTGGCAGAAGTGGGTGGTATTTAAAAAAAGAAAGAAAAAGGAAATTTTTAAATGACTCATAGCATGAAAAACAGACTATTTTTTTCAATAAGTGTAAAAGTAACCGTCTTATATTTTATTTCTCAGCATCTTTGTTCATGACTGTTCTTTTAACATCAAATCTTTCCTGAACATAGCAATCTAAGAGGTTACAGCAGATCAGGAGTTAGGGAGGACATACAGAGTGTGACATTCTCAGTGTTCAAAAACTAAGAATAATAACCTTTACATTAGAGTTAGTTGACAATTTTATAACTGGTACTTGGCAATAGTGTCTAAAATTTAACACCTTCTTTTGTCCTCTATATACAAGATGTAGAGTATGGAGGCAGAAAAAAAAAAATATATATATATATATATCCTTGAAGAAATAGCCCTGCCAAGTTGTAATAGAATGTCGTGCTCTGTTTCTCATTCTTTATGCTCTTATTGGCCAGGCTACAGCAGGACACTCAACTGCTTTTAATGACTTTCATTACTCCCTCTTATTTTCTAGGTTAATGACATATTGAAAGTGCTAATGGCATAAAATTTTCAAATAGCTCACACACTGTTCATGAAAGAGGCAGTATATTTTACTTTATATGCATATAATTTTTTCCTAGTGGATTAACTGCAACGTTTTGCTGCTTTGTAATTTCTCAATTTAATTGAGAGAAAAAAAAAGCAAAAGCAAAAAAAAAAAGCACAGTGTCTCAATATGAAGTGTGGTTATAAAACAGGCCATTTTCCATATCCTCCCAGCAATGATTGTAAGAAGCATTTTTACAGGCTGGGGAAAGGAATTTGGAAAATCATAGATTTGTTTTAATCTGCTGCCACTTAGATTTTTTTTTTTAATCTGTGACACCTCTTCCACATGGTGAAGATCCACTAATTAATCATAAACATAAGGCTAGGAAGTGTGTCTAATTCAATCCATAGCATCAAGGTTTTCAACCTTGAGTTTCATAGTTTAATTCTTAGAGAAGAAATATTCAATTAGAATTATATTTTTAAAATCCCCAAATGACAGCTTTATTATTTAATTATAGTGTATTTACATGAACAAGAAATGACATTTTTCTGAATATGCTATTTTGAATCATATATTCTGTTTCTTATTCTCTTTCATGGTTCAAGGCATTGATATATTCAAAATGTTTTGAAGTTTGTGCAAGATATTAAAGAAGAGATCAATAATAACTATACAGTTAAGTCTTGGGAAGAATAAGGATGGCTTCTTAAGCAGGACTCCTGGAAACTAGAGGATTATCTATCAATGGATTTATAGTTCAAGATATTAGCTCAGCTTCAGAAGCTCATTATGTTCTTGTTTCTTTAGTAGTGTTAAATCAATGTCTTACATGAGTTTCCTTAGAAGTGCTCGAGCTGGTGTTTTCTGTGAATCTTCAATTACAGAAATGTTCTTGGAAAATGGGGACCCAGGGAAACAGGACAAGATAGAAAAATAAGTTAAGTAAGGATGTAGTCTGTGCAAAAAGCCAGGTTCAGCCTGGTGATACAGGTTTCTCTGGAGCATGATTTGGGTCATAAAGGTAATGCATTGTTAGAGCTAGGATTTAGACTCTCATGTGCTGGTTCTGTCAGTTATTAGCTTTGCATCCTAATGTCATTTCCCACTAAGGATGCTATCAAAGGGGATTTTCCAAAGAAAGGAACAAGTGTGAGAGCATTACTGCCAAACTTTATGGCAGCTGGGGGATAGATGCACTGCCTTGGGAAAAGTCATCCAGTCTGTTCATACAGTCTTCTATCCATATATGCTTGCTAGTTTAAGAAGTGTTTTCATTTACTATGGCCAATCTCCTTTGGGTTAAAAGTTCACCTTTGATGTCTAGTAGATATGTGAAACATTCTACAAGGACAATTTTGATTCCAATCCTTCAATTTTTTTCCTTAGTTTTTGTTATCTCTATAAATAATAAAGATGCAAAATTATTTGAGTAGATTCACCAAACACCTAGAAGCCACACCCTATAATCTTCTTATTCTACTATCAACTAAACCTTGTATTTATGTTTTTATTAAGATTTTATTGTCTCTGACCCATCCCTGTCACAGGATATTTAATGTTTTTAAAGGTGATAATCTTGGCCATGTGTGTATCCAACTGTAATGAGAGTCAACCATGTTTGGCACACAATTAACCTTTGTTTAATTAACAAATGTAATTATAGAAATCTCTCAAGAATTATTTTGTTTTTAATATAAAAATCTCCTTTTATGACCAACCTTAAGAGTATAATTTTAGACACTAAGTGTTGCTTCACATTTTCTTTACCTTCCTTTTGCCAGGTTTTCTATTATCATGAAAGCTAACATAATTGTGTCTCTAATGCTTAACTCTTGGTCTGTGAACACTTAATTGTATAGTTTCTGGAAGTATTATTTAATACTTAATTCAGCTTCCTTTACTAATCATGGCACAATTTTCAACCTAAGGCATCTCAAAGGATGAGAAAAGATAAGCAGAAAACAATTCATTAAGAATCTGTTATATGATGTGACAAAAAGAGAAAGCATATTTTATATTCATATGGAAAGCACATTGACAACACAATTTGACTTTTTTGTATTTTGTCTCTAAATAAGAAACATAATTCACAGGAGGATGCTTTCTTTTTGAAAGCACATCCTAATCTCCACATCAGGAAGTTGTCCTTCATTTTAATGTCTGCATATTTGATGCATTAACACATAGAACATGGAGGTTTGGTTTCCTGCTGATCTGCTATTATGTCACTTAGTCTTCTTAGGAGATACCTGTCTAGAAAATACAGGCAGAAAAGACAAATGACAACTCCAGAGGCAGCTGCATGTTTGTTGTGTTTTCAACTCTGGCCATATAGTAGATATATTGACACTAAGCAAGGAGCATAAGACATACTTTCTTCCAACCAAGAGCACAAAGAAAAACAGCATAAAATTAAGAATGGAAATATATCTTTAAACAGTCATACTGCAATTACAAACTTACAAAGATCAAATTACCTTTTTGAAATATTTTCTGGAGCTCCATAGTGTGAAATAAGTGAATGAACAAATGAAATTAAGTTGCTTGAGCTGCAGGAAATTCAATTTTAGACAGAAGTTGTCAGATCCATCTCATCTATCTTTCCAACAAGGATATCAATCACTGTTCCTTCCTTGTCTTCAAAACTGCTTCCCTTACTTACAGCTGTTTGTGATGGAATAATTAGCTGAATTGAATTTCTTCTACATTATTGTTTTACTATACAATCATTGAAAACTTTAGTAGGTTCAGAAAAAAAAATAGTAATGTTCTGCTCATAATAGTCTTTTGATAGTTAAAAATAAAATCTTTACTATTGAATGTGTTATATTATACAAAATATTTATTTAGTCAATGCAATGGAATTCAGAATAGAGGACATTACAGAATTCCATGTTTAGATACTATTTTTTAATGTATGCAGCTTTATCTTTATCTATGTTGGAATTGCTCTTAACATCTATACTCTATTTATATAAACATCTTAAATTTAATACTAAGTTTTAAAATAATAATTTTAGTCAAGAATAAGCTTGGTCACTACTGATTTTAATTATTACTCTTTTTATGGTACTGGAGATTGAACCCATGGGCATTCTATCTCTAAGCTACAACCGTAGCCCTTTTTATTTTTTATTTTGACACAGAATCTTGCTAAGTTGGTAAGAGTCTCACTACACTGCTGAGGCTGTTATCTAACCTGTGATCCTTCTGTCTCAGCCTCCCTAATACTAAAATTACAGGCATGCACCACCACTCCCAGATGTAATTATTACCCCTCTAGTCATTTATCTTTTAGTGTTCTGAATAAAACAAACTTTTTTTTTTTTTTTTTTTTTTTTTGCGGTACTGGGGATTGAACTCAGGGGCATTCTACCTCCAAGCTATACCCCCAGCCCTATTTTTTATTCTTTATTTTGAAACCGGGTCTCACTAGGTTGCGGAGTGCCTCACTAAGCAGCTGAAGCTGGCCGCGAACCCGGATCCTCCGGACTCAGCCTCCCGAATGCTGGGATTACAAGCGTGCGCCACCACGCCCGGCTTAAAACAAACTTATTTATGTGATCATACTATTCAAATGTGAAGGTGCATTCTATTTGTCATAAAATGTCATCATGGTTTATTTTAGTATGCCAAGTCAACTGTGGTAATGATTTTAACTCTCTATGCTAGTACAGATCTACTTCTAGATTTCAAAAAAATTTCTGCCTTGATTATTGTTTCAAAATAATCAAACTTAGATTTTAACATTCCTATTACTATAATATCTTTCATAATAACAATAACACATACAAGTCCTTAAGAAATTACTAACCAAAATAATGCAATAAGGGTATAATTTGTTACATTTATTCAAGGAACTCTGCTAGAATAAGAATAAATAATTAAATATTGCACCTAACAAAAGGCTTATAGATTATAGTATGACATATTTTTTTTACATTTGAAGTGTGTGTGTGCGTGTGTGTGTGCGTGTGTGTGTGTGTGTGTGTGTGTGTGTGTGTGTGTGTGTGTTTTGCCAGAAATACAACCCAGGGCCTCATAGAGTGCTAGACAAGCACTCTAACAATGAGCGAAATACCAATCCAACATCTTACACCTATATTATATAATCCTCAGGTTTGCATTTTTCTGAAGACATAAATGAAAGAAAAAAAATTAATTAGCTTCTGTTGTCACTGAACATGGAAGAAGAGAAAATTTCAATGAGGTCAAAAGCTGTGATGATATTGCTAAGAGAGCTGCATAATGCTGTTTTTTATAATTTGTACATCACTCCACTTTCTTCCCATTCTATGTATTTGCTGCAATACTTCAGTGTTTCTTGTAGCATCACTCCCCAGGCAAGGGAAAGTAAGTTCTTCAATATAGGTCTTCAGAAGTGCATTTGTTTTTTCCTTTAAAGTGAATTGTGCAAAATTCAAATCCTTGTGAACATAAACACTTGCAGATATTATTATAATGTATTTCCTATATGTTTTGATACTATTGTATTGTATAACTTATAATTCTTATGATTTACATATTTATATGTTCTTTACTATGAAACATTGTAAATTTTAAAAATACTTCTCAGTATCTCCAGATAACCAAAACATTTAGTGTCATTTTTGCACACCTACATTCCATTCTATTCAATTTGGCATGCACAAACTGACCCATAATCTTTTTAACAAAAATTGTCTTATGCTTCTTCTGCGACTTATTCTCCATTCATTTAGATGTTCAAGACATTAACTTCTACAGTCATCTATTACTTTAACCAATGTATATTCAATAAGTCTAATTTCTACTAATTTACCAACTGTATTTTTGCCAAATATATCTATTTTTTCCATCCTCATTAACACTGTTGGATTTCAAGCCATGATTTATCACTTGCATCGCTGATATAGGCTCCTAAACAAATTTTTTTTTTTATGTCATACATTCATGTTTTCACTGCAGTTAAGCGGTCTTCCTAAGAGGCATTTATGAATCCTCATTGCTCTTAATTTTTTAAGTACTAGAGCATGGTCCATGGTCCTTTTACATCTATAGCCTTATGGGCTGCCAGATCCTAATTCAAACACCATATTCAATCTATAAAACATATTTTCATGTCATCAAATATAAAAAGTCTAGAACTGTATCTTAATTCTTTTTTTTTTTTTTTTTTTTGCGGTACTGGGGATTGAACTCAGGGGCATTCTACCTCCGAGCTATACCCCCAGCCCTATTTTTTATTCTTTACTTTTTGAAACCGAGTCTCACTAAGTTGTGGAGTGTCTCACTAGGTAGCTGAGGCTGGCCGCGAACCCGAATCCTCCGGTCTCAGCCTCCCAAATGCTGGGATTACAAGCGTGCGCCACCATGCCCGGCTGTATCTTAATTCTTGCAAATACTGTTTCATTCATATAATATTCTTTTTGTATTCCCTTTCTCCTACTTCCTACTATCTTCTTGCCTAACCTCACGTATAGTATTACCAACATGAAAGTGCCTACATAATATCCTGTAGTTTCTGGTTACTACTTTAGGCTTCCCCTTTCTCTTTAAACCATTGAGAGTCAGTGGTCTTATGAAACTACTTAACTTTCCATACACAACATCAGGCCTATAGCCTGATACACATTACATAGCCAATTGCATTATTTAAAATATTAAAAGAATATTTATTATAAATACATAGGCATATATATACATTGAAAAAATATAAGCTATTTATTTTAACATGTTAAATATAAAATATACTAGAGATATAATAAATATCAACATTATGTAACTTCATGCAGATGCATATATATAAGTGCTGCTTATAGTTTTAAGATAAACTATTTCCATCCTAGATGTCAATAAAGTAAAAGGAAACACATTTAACTGAAAACTATGAAGTGACATTCATTTAATTCATTGGAAATATTACATACCAGTCACTAAATTATTAAGTACAAAAATAAAATAAGAAGAATCAGTAAAATGGACTGAAAATTAACAACTTAATACTAAATTACCTTAAAAATACTACTTCAGGGTTCTATTTTGTATTTGTATGCATGTGTTTTCCCCATTTAACATATATTACACATACTTGGAAAAGAAGAGTTGACATTAAGATAAAATATTAATACATTTAATATTAAAATGTCAAATTTTATATCCAGCACTATAAAGATGTCTTTCTTTAAAATTAAAATGAGAGTGCATTACTGGGACAAGTGACTTTTTTCTTTTCTAAACTGTCAATTATTAAAACTGTCAATTATTAATCAATATGCACAGTAATTAAAATGAAAAAAATATCTTTATGTAAATAATCACTATTTGAAAACTTTTATTTAAACAGGATACTCTTATTAGAATTTTATTTTGTTTTTATATTTTTATTCATATACTATAGTCTCACATCATAATGTAGTTTGTGATCATAGTGACATAGATGCACACAGCACTTGTTGAGTTTCCCCCGGCTCCCTCCCCACTCGCCACTTCCCCATACAAGCTATTGAAATTGGAATTGGTATAATATTCATAATAACCTCAGAAACAATAAAATACCTTGGAATAAATCTAACCAAGTTTCTACTCAACAAAGGAAACTATCAAGAATCTAAAGAGAGCCTATACGATGGGAGAAGATCTTTGCTAACTATTCCTTTGATAGAAGACTAATATCTAAAATAAACATATTACCTAAAAGACATAACACTAAAAAATTAATAACCCAATCAAGAAATGACACTTCACAAAGGAAGAAATAAAAATGATCAATATATAGTTAAAAAAATGTTTAACATCATTAACAATCAGGGAGATGTAAATTAAAACTACACAGATTCCATCTAATGCCAATCAGAATGGCAGTCATCAAGAAGTCAAACAATAATAAATACAGCAAGAATGTGGGCTAATAAGAACTCGTCTACACTGTTGTTGGGATTGTAAATTAGTGTAATCACTATGGAGACCAGTGTGGAGATTCCTCAGAAAATTGGGAATGGATCCACCATATGATCCAGTTATATCACTCCTGGGTATCTTTCCAAAGGGGCTGAAATCAAAGAACTCTATATACAAACCTATGTTTATAGCCGTACAATTCATAGTGGCCAAATTATGGAACCAACCAGGTGTCCATCAACAGATGAATGGATCACAAAATTATGGGATATACACACAATGGAATTCAACTCAGTAACAAAGAAGAAAAAATATGTCATTTGCAGATAAATGGGTGGACTTGGAAAACATTATGTTGATGAGATTAGCCAGTCACAGAGAATTGACATTTTAAATATAAAGCATAGTAAAAAATCAGTTGCTTTAAAGGTTTGGATATTGAATGTCTTCTAAAGACTCTTGTGTTTAAGGTTTGGTTCCCAAGGTATCAATGTTCAAAGGTGGGGCTTTTGGGAAATGATTGTGTAATGAGGGCTGTGATCTCATCAGAAAACCCATCTGTTGATAGCTGAATGGATTGCTGGGAGGCATTGGCAAGAAATGGGGAGGGGCATGGTTGCAGAAAGCAGATGATGGGGGCATGCCTTTAGAGACTATTTCTTGTGCTTGGTGCTTTCTCTCTCTGTCTCATTCTGCTTCCTACTTGCTATGAGCTAAACGGCTTTCCTCTACAATGACATTCTGCCATTCTGTTCTGTCTCACCTCAGGCCCAATACAATGAAATCAGCCAACCATGAACTGAAATCTCTGAAACTGTGAGCTAAAATAAATATTTATTCCTCTAAGCTGTTCTCATCAAGTATTTGGTCACAGTGGTGAAAAGCTAAGTAACACGGTCGTCTAAATGCTTGCAAACTCTAGTTAAAAGGCGTTTTTATAATTTCACCTTAAGCATAAGTATTTATAAATGTTATTAAGATTATAGGTATAGTTTATCTAAAGAAAATCCACAGCCGGGCGTGGTGGCGCACGCTTGTAATCCCAGCATTTGGGAGGCTGAGACCGGAGGATCCGGGTTCGAGGCCAGCCTCAGCTACCTCCACACTCCGGAGTTAGGAATGTGGAGGTAGCTGAGGCACTCCGCAACTTAGTGAGACCCGGTTTCAAAATAAAGAATAAAAAATAGGGCTGGGGGTGTAGCTCGGAGGTAGAATGCCCCTGAGTTCAATCTCCAGTACTGCAAAAAAAAAAAAAAAAAAAAAAAAGAATAAAGAAAATCCACAAATACTAAATGCATGCAATAATTTTATAATTTTATATCCTCAAGATCATTTGAAACATTTGCTCATTTAACTATGAGTATTATTGCACAATTCAGAAAGTTTAACTAGAGCCGGGCGTGGTGGCGCATGCTTCTAATCCCAGCATTCAGGAGGCTGAGACCTGAGGATCTGGATTCGCGGCCAGCCTCAGCTACCTAGTGAGGCATTCCGCAACTTAGTGAGACCCGGTTTCATAATAAAGAATAAAAAATAGGGCTGGGGGTGTAGCTCGGAGGTAGAATGCCCCTGAGTTCAATCCCCAGTACCGCAAAAAAAAAAAAAAAAGTTTAGAGCGGAAGAAATCTGCTTCTTGGAAAAAAGAGTAGGATTATTCAGAAACATTTTGTAAGCTCAAATTTGAGTTTCTGTATATTAAAAAACTTGAAATTTTTATCTTTATTTTCATAAATATTTTCAATCTTAACTAAAAACATTTTGTTTTCTTTTGTGTATGTTGTCCCCCCCCCTGCTATGAACTAGAAACATTAGTTATGAATTTATCCATGATAAATCTTTTAAGATTAAAATCAACAGGGCTTAAATTTATTGTATACTATATTTAATTTATATAAATGCAACATATACTGTTATATGTTATCTATAGGTATATATAAACAGTATTGCTAATATTTTATTAAAAAGCTTAAATAAATATATGAAACAGTGTGTTTGCTTGGGGGGGGGACTTTCATCAGAATAAGAAAATAGCAAAGAGCTATTAATTTACAGAAATTGCTCAAAATAGAGCCAGATTTTTCTTATAAAGAAATTGCAAGTCTTGTACAAGACGCTAATTTGTAAGGCTACACATATGTATATCACAGCGAATTGTTGAACTCTTTCAAAATAATGTTAAAAATATTACCTAAAATATACATTATATTTAGCCGGGCGTGGTGGCGCACGCTTGTAATCCCAGCATTTGGGAGGCTGAGACCAGACGATCCGGGTTCGCGGCCAGCCTCAGCTACCTAGTGAGGCACTCCACAACTTAGTGAGACTCGGTTTCAAAATAAAGAATAAAAAATAGGGCTGGGGGTATAACTTGGAGGTAGAATGCCTCTGAGTTCAATCCCCAGTACCACAAAAAAAAAATATATATACATTTTATTTTACAAAACACATCTATATTTTGTCACTGAATTAATTGGTTCTATGATATTGTTTACTCTAAAGCAATTAGATATTAAAAGTCATCAATATAAAGAAAATGTTTTTAATCATTGATTTTTCTTATGCCATTAACAAAGACTTGCATACATTGAGTATGCTCCTTATGTTACAAATAAAGCAGTCTCAAGAAAACAGAACACTGCTCTCTTTCTGAATGCAATACTGGGTAGCAGGCATTAGAAGAAATAAGCACCTAATAAATATAACAATATGCTGAGTCAAAAATATGTATTTTAAATTACAGAAACCTAATACATTCTGATTCCATAAAGTGGAAATCATTTTGTTTCATTAAGAATTTTTTTTATTGCTATTGGCAATCCTCAAAGCAATTTTGAGGTATATTTATAAGTAGGAATATATGGGCTATTCATTCATTATCAAATCTTGCCCACTATGTGGGAAAGTCAGGAGGGAAAAAAAAAAAAAAAAACTACTCTGAAAAATGGCTCTTTCAGATAAAAAAATAAATTAAACAAAATAAAATTAAAGATAGTTCTCCGAGTGAGATTTATAATATGTCAGTAAGATACTGCTGGCTACTTCTCAAATAGTGAGGTTGTAGAATAAACTTCATTTACTGAAATGAGTTTTATTTTTTCATATTCAGATCTTATTTATGAGGAAAATTCAGTGAGCTTGCTTCTCAGGCAAAGGTCCAGATCTGTTTCACAGGTTATTACACCTCCCAGGCTGAAAGAACCTACATCCCTGAAGCACTGTCTTCTTATGGCTTGCTCAAAGGACCTAGAAAAAACTTACCATATATTTTATGGCTACAACTAGAACCCTACAACCACATTACAATCATATTACTCAAAGCAAGTCATGTACAGAATGCCAAGTCTGGATTCTTTCCAGATGGAAGTGTTAAAATTTCAATGGTCACTGTGAGTTCTTTTCCTTAGCCCAGATAGATATCATGTGCCCAGAAATAAAGAGCCAGGATAAGCAGTTGGAATTTAGTCTAGGACAAGAATGATTTATTATAAAAGGAAGAGTAACAACACCATGTCTCAAAGAGATGGGGTGGAGGGAAGAGAGAGGAAGAAAAAGAGAAAAGCATCATGCCTCAGAGAAGAACTCAAAGGAGCAGAGTGTTGCTGCCCCCCCTGGACCTCCAGGTATTAAATAGGGTTTGTCCTAGCTGGTCTCCGTTATCAGGATTGCTAAGTTCCCAGGCCAATTGTCTACAAGAGAGGATAAATTGTTTTGTTTTTGTTGTTGTTTGTTTCTCTTCCAAGGGTGTGGCCTTCTAAGTTTTAAGGTTTATAACTTTCTTAGTGTTGGCCTTCATTTTATCTTTGTTGCCATGTCAACCCAGCAGGCATGGGACAGAAAAAGCCACAACAGCAGGCTGGGAAGAGTAGGAAGTAGCCTGTTTTAACTTTTTAAATGCTTGATCTGCTTTATGAAATTATCTAAAACTGGATCAGAAGCACATGCAAAAAACTGAGCATTTAGTTATATTATAGAGAGAAAATAAAGAGTTAAACAATAATGCATCGTCTACTATAGCTTTTTCTGTTTCTGCTTCAAGGAAGAGAGGAGCTAACTTACTTTCTTTCTAGAATTTGACTGAGATTATTCCAAATTTTAGTATGATAACATTTTTCCTCCTCACAAGGCATACTACAAAACCTGTTAATATTACATAAGAAAGAAACAAAACTGTTTAAATTACAAACGTCCCCAGACTGGTATTGTCTATCTTTTTATACAAATAATAATCCAGGCATGTGGCACTTGCCTATAATCTCAGTTCTGAAGAGATTGAGACAAGAGGATCACAGGTTCAAGGCTGGCCTCAGAAACTTAGTGAGATCATGTGTCAAAATTTAAAAAAATAATGTGATAGGCTAGAGATGTTGCTTAGAGGTAGAATGCCCATGGATTCAATCTTCAGCACCATAATAATAATAATAATTAATAATAGTATCTTCAAATTAATATTATTCTGCAGGAATTTGTCTAAACTGAACTAAAATTTTGACATACTATATATTATCATGACTTTTATTAAAAGAGCCTCTAAAATATTGAATGTTGAATAGCAGTAACTTTAGGCTCTAAATCTTTCACAAGTATCTTATCTCTTAAAGATAATCATGAATATTAGGCTGAAACATGTCAATGCCAGCATTTTTGCTTGCACATTATCCTCTCTCTTTACAAATACTTATAGTATATTCACATATATATATACATATATATACTTTATAATATATACACTCATATATCTTTATGAGTTAAGAAATTACACATATTTGAAAAAAGTCTACTAAATTAAATCACAAGTATGCAAATATATTTCTCAGAATATATTTAGTTATTTCTAAAAACTTTAACTTCTCTTAACCCATGTGTATTGTATTGAGAACAAAGTGAGACAGGTACAATAGCTCGCTTGGGCCAGTGTGCTTTTCTGATCTAAACATCTTGGTTAGCAGTGTAGATGGTATTTTCCCCATTCATCCTGTAACATTTTTCAAAAGTGCTTTTATTCAATATATATCAACATGAGGTAGAAACTTCCCACATGCATTGTTTCCTCTGGATAGAAGACCTTGGATGAAAGAACAATTTCAGAATACATTTTTAATATCATGCATTTCTCAAAGAGGGAATAGAATTTCAAACCATTATGTTCTTAAAAGACTTATAGCTAAGGTCTAATGCATTACTAAATAGTATAGCCAAAGGACAAGTCCTTCAGAAATTTCTGCATGCCTTATTTTATTCAGTAAAAATTATTTCATAAGTTCTCAAAGGCAGTGAAATTTGGGGGAAATTCCACGTGGGAGAATATTAAAGGGTATGTTATTACAAAAATTTTCCTTTCTCCATTAGATAATATTTGGTTTCCCTGAATTAATGCCGCATTCACATTTGTATTAGAAAATCCCATTTTCTGAGTCATATAAAAAGGTTAAACTTTTTTAATATCAATACTGGAGTGATAGAATGTAGCTGTAAAATGGAAAGTGAACAAAACTAAAATATTTCATTCAGTGGTGGCAACTGAAGTGTGAGTGCATATGTATATCATATATTCATATTTAGATATAAATACTGATACTGGAGATTGAACCCAGGACAGTTCTACCTCTGAATTACATCTCTAATCCTATTTTTATTTATTTATTATTTATTTATATATTTTTATACTTTTACTAGTGCATTATAGTCTCATATCATAATGTAGTTTATAGTGATAGTGACATACATGCACACAGCCCTTGGTGAAGTTTCCCCTGGCGGCTCCCTCTCTACTCCCCCATTTCACCAAATAAGGTATTGAGATTGGTATTGGTATTCTCATATATGTATATAATATCAGTGTTTCCTTCATTAATTCTGTCTCTCCCCACTCCCCCAAACCACCTCCCTCCCTCCCTCCAGGGGAGTTTCTCTTCCATTGTGTAAAGTACCTATTATATCCCAATTATTTCCTGGTTTCTGCATATGAGAGAAAGCATATGACCCTTTAATTTTTATTTTCAAAAGGATCTTGCTAAGTTCCTTCTCTCTAGTTTGAACCTATGATCTTCCATCTCAGCCTCTCAAATCCTGGGATTACAGGTACTTGCCACCATGTCTGACTTAAAGTATGTTTTATATTTTAAAAAAAACAAAAAACATAAAGGTAGTCTTAAAGATAGCAGGACAAAAATCTATAGAGTGACTTAAAGATTGAACATTCATCTACAATACTTTACTGTATGTGTGTGATAGCTTAGTTAAAACAATATATTTCAGACACAACAGAGATAACAGAAGATATTTACTAACAAAAGATTTTGTGAAAACATTTTTTGTTTGAAAGCTGTATGAAAGTCAGTCTTGGAAAAGTATTAATAAATTTCAATAAGCTAATATAATAATTGCAAACATAAAATAAACTTATTAAGTTGTCTAATTAAACAAAATAGTGCATTCAGTTTTGCCACTGTCGGAGAGAATTTTCCATGAAGGCATATGCATAGTGCCGAATCCAGGAAGTCTTATACTTCAGTCCTTTTATTAGCTGCTTCATCCTACTTTCCAAGAGAAGTCAATTGATGTCTTATCTTGAATGACCATTCACAGATCAAAAATACACTTATACCACTGGATCATATTTACTTGTCAGATATATTTTTACATATCTATGCAAGGATTAGATGTTGTCACTTCAAGGTAGATGAAACGTAATTCATTCATAATAAAACTGGACAACTTCCAAAGTTTCATACCTCAGTAAAGAATACTGCTATATCTTGTTATGTAATACGGTAATGTCTCATCTTTGACAGCTCTCTCTTTAATTTCAGCATTTATTTCATAAGACATGAATTATCCATCATCTATATTCAAATAAAAGCTATTCCTTTCACTTACAATATAAAACTCATTCCTTTTATTTTACACAAGACAATTGATCCAGCACTTGTCTTTTTTCATTTCTGTATCTGTTTTGTTGTTCTCTCTTTCACAATTATACTCATCGGCATTGCAAATAATCCTAATTCTCTATTTTTAAAGAGAGAAACAAACCTTCATACCATTTCTAGGTTCCACTAATTACGTAAATCTTCTTTCTCCCAGCAAAACTCCTTGGAGGAGTTGTCTATTTGAGAAGGGCTGAGTGTTCTCCAATTCTCTCCCAAATCCATTTCAATTAGACTTCATCACTCTACTTCTATGTAACTACTCTACTAACATGCATGGCCTGCCATGTAGCCACATCTAGGAACCATTTCCCAGGCTTCATCTTGCTCATATTAAGTGGTACTTGAAACAGCTGACTCACTTCCTTCTGCTGAAAACACGATCTTCTCTCTGTTTCCACAAGCTCTTGCTGAGTTTTTCTTCAATCTTTTTGGCCATTTTGTTTGAACATTCCTGTCTGGATTCCCTTTTGTCATGGCTGTTAATGTTGCACTGACTTTTATTACTTTTTTTAATTTTTTAAAATATCTGGATAAAAATGGTGTAGGGGACTTTGTCCAGTTTCATGGCTTTCATTATCATTAACATGTCAATGATTTATAAAATTCTTTCTGTAAGGTGTCATCCCTGAACTGCAGCTTCAAACAATCAACAGAATTTCTACCATAGCTTGTTGAAAAGGAAAATTCCCCCAGGTTTATTGAACAGGATCATTAGTTAAATTTGTTTTCATAAAACAATGTCCTTTTTTCCATATTTAGTTATATTTATTAATTAATTTATAATTTTATTTGGGGGGGATGTACTGGGGATTGAACTCAGGGGCATTCTACCTCCAAACTACACATTCAGCACTTTTTATTTTTTGTTTGGAAACAGAGTCTCACTAGGTTGCTTGAAGTCTCATTATGTTGTTGATGTTTTACTTGAACATGTTTATCAATATACAATTATTTCTTATGTTATAAATAAGCACAGTGAGCTGGGCGTGGTGGTGCATGCTTATAATCCTAGTACTTGGGAGGCTGAGACAGGAGGATTCGAGTTCTTGGCCAGCCTCAGCTACTTAGTGAGGCTCTGCGGAACTTAGTGAGACCCTGTTTCAAAATAAAAAGAATAAAAAATAGGACTGGGGATTTGACTCGGAGGTAAAATGCCCCTGGGTACAATCCCCAGTACAGCAAAAATAAATAAATAAATAAATAAATAAATAAATAAATAAATAAATAAATAAATAAATAAACAAACACAGTGAAGACTAAAATTTTATTATGGTTAAATTTTGAAATGGCATATATTTCATTTAAATGAAACGGAAAGTCAGTGCCATATAATAACCTTCCATGACTATATAAGAAAATTATGACAGAGCAGAGGCTAGAACAAAAATGACTTCCTCCTAGATTGAATAATTTATTGAGATGTAAAGTCTAATGGTTTTTAGATATAATCCTTCAGTAATATGCAGGCTCAGAAAGAAGGAAAGAGGAAAAACAAACAAACAAACAAACAAACAAACAAACAAACTTCCTCTCCCCCAAAAGCACACAGTAGTAATTTGAAAAAAATACTAAAATTATAAATGTAATGTGTCTTGACTAAAATATCAGCAGAGACCTTTATTTACCTACATGTATATCCCTTTAATCCTTCCACCTTAACAATAACCCTGCACAGTGGGATATAGCTATGTCCCAAGTTCATGAGCTGTGTTCCTCAGTCTCTCTCATTACTAGACCTGAGATATAAGCAAAACAAAATTCAGATTATGTCTTAGTCTGTTTATGCCGCTACAACAAAATCCTGGAGGCCATGTAATTTATAAAGAACTCATATTTTTTTTTAGTACTCTGCACTGGGAAGTCCAAAAGCAAGTACTAGCATCTGGTAAAGGTCTTCCTGCTGAGTCCTCTAGAAGGGAAGAACACTCTATCCTCCCATGGCAGATAATGGGAAGATCAAGCTCTCAAGCTAGCCAGAAGCTACACAAATCCTCTTTTGTTTGTATTTATTTTTACACTTTTACTAGCTTATTGTAATCTCACATCACAATGTAGTTAAGAGTGACAGTGACATTCATGCACACAACACTTGGTGAGCTTCCCCCTGGCTTCCTACCACTGCCTCCCCTAGATGACACCTCTTATATACTGATGTTAATCCCTTTAAAGAATGAGGTGAAGTAATTACCTCTTAGAGACACTACCTTTTATTACAATCACATTTTCAACCCAGGAAGTATGGAGAAGACATATTTATATAATAGAAATTAAATTTCTAGGAATAATCTTTCAGAAAATAAACCCTTTATCTCCACTTTCTTCTGTTTTCTTTCTTTTAAAATGCAAAATATAATGAAATAACTTCCAGTAGTTATCTACAACCTTGGAATGACAATAAAAATACAAGTAATTCTACAGTAGTCACTGAGGAATGACAGCTGGAAACAGTATTCCTGATGACTTTTGATAGTTGTCCTATTTCCCTTGGACTGCCTAAATTGAGATTTTTTTTTTCTTTTATATGAGAACTAGATTCATCTTATGGGTCCTAATTAGTTTAGGGATTTCTTTTTAAATATATAAATGATCAAATGAAACTTATCTGTTATTAGAAAGAGTCTCTTCTGAAGAGTTGATAAAAATAATCATTTAGAAAATTAAGACTATAAATTTTCAATTTTTATTTTATTTTACATTCATTTTTAACTTTTTTAACTTATCACCTGTGGGATAATTTTTGTCCCTTTAGGCGATGCATAGAAAGAAGGTTATCAGCTGGGCGTGGGGGCCCACTCTTGTACTCCCAGCATTCCGGAGACTGAGACCGGAGGATCCGGGTTCGCGGCGAGCCTCAGCTACCTAGTGAGGCACTCTGCAACTTAGTGAGACCCGGTTTCAAAATAAAGAATTAAAAAAAAAAAAAAAGAAAGAAGGTTATCTATAATTTCATTGGCCCAGAGTATGGTCCTTATATTTGTGTTCTGAATATCTTGTAAGTTGTATTGTAAAACTTTCAAAAATGGAAAAGTTTTGCTTAAAAAAAAGACCATCTTATATTTTAATATTTCCAACATTCATTCATTGTACTCGTATTCATGTTTTGCTTCCTCCTGATTCACTCATTTTCTCTCTTTACACAGAGCGAATTGTTTCCTTATTTTCATGTTGTTTCCTTATTCTTCATCTCCTAGTCTAGGAAGACAGCTCAATTTTCACCTTGATGAGTTACCTGTGAACATTTATTTGTTTTATCTTAACAAAACTCCACCTGATCAAGCAATTGTACTCCCCACTGTGTCCTCACATAAACAATCCAGATGACAGTGTGAATGGCAGCACAGAGTTCTATACCAGATGGAAATGAATAAATTATTTAAGTAGAAATGAGAACATTGAAAATGAATACAGAAAAGCAGAACAATATTTTTCTCTATTGGTATTTCAATGGCAAAACTTACTTTTGAGTATTGAATATATGATTTCCTACCAATAACAAAGAGCACAATATTCTATGTATATGTTACCATTATTGGAGAAAAAAAACAACTTAAAATTGATGTCTCTGTTCTATTTCTCATTGTAAAATGTGTATAATCAGTTCAGACAGCCAAGAAAATAATAAATAAGTATATTTATGCTCATTATATAAACATACGCATACAAAATATAATGCATTGACATTATTAATCTTTTCAATTAATTATTCTTTTCCTTTGGAGACTATTGTTCAGCCCATTCAGATTTTAGCCTAGTAGAAGGTTAAATTTTGGTAGTAGGTGTCACTTTTTTTTAATTAGAAAGCAGGTTGAGTAGATTGTTGTGAGAATCAAAAACATGAGTATGAGCTAAAAACAGCTGGAGGAATAATTAAGTCTTCTATATTTATTTTCATTTAATAAATGATGTTTAAATTTCTATATTATACAAATGCTATTCTAGTACCTGAAGATAAATCAGTGAACAAAATATAACCTTGTTCTTATACTTCTTATAGAACAGTGAATTGTCCATGAGAGTCAATGCTGAGCTCCAACACAAGCCAGAGAGGAGACAAATTCTGTGTACTATAGCTTAGAGAACAAAGAGGGATGAGCACTCACAGTAAATGATGTGTGAAGGACTTCAAGGGTTCAGTGAAAACACAAATATAAGTGGATCTGCAAATCCCAGGAAGGAGATCAAGGAACTCAGAGGAATTTCTCATGAATAGAAAATGAAGCAATTTCACTAAAATTATTAAAAATTAAAAAGTTAATTTGACATCCATTTATAATAATGGTTATTTTATCACTATATCTTTAATGTAACATTGATACATTTTTATAAATAACAAATTATTGATCTTTTACATTAGAAACAATTCTAAATTCTTAGAAAGGGTCAATTCTACCTCTTACATTTCCTTCAATAGGGTCCTCCTCAAAGAATTTTTTTTTTCTGGTGTGTGTGTGTGTGTGTGTGTGTGTGTGTGTGTGTGTGTGTATCTGTGTGCATGCACATGCAGTACTGGGAATTGAATCAAGGGGTGCTCTGCCTCTGAGCTTCACCCCTAGCTCTATTTTATTTTTTATTTTGAAACAAAGTCTTGTTAAGTTACCATGTGCTGGCCCCAAATCTGAAATTCTCCCTCTTCAGTCTCCCAGGTACTAGGATTACAGGTGTGCACAACTGTGCCTGGATAACTTTTTGGTTATTAATATCTATTTTTGACATGTAATTCATTATTTCATGTGACTTTAAGTACTTAAAGAAGAAATTGAGATTTTTAAGTGCCTCAAAACATGACAATGGAATCCAGTAATATGTGCTTTAAAAATACTGCTACAAATAGATAACTAATACTGATTCAGTGAATTCAATATGAAAATTCCTAAATGTAGAATTCTAAAACTTGTTAGTTTTTTGTTTTGTTCAGCCTCAACTCTTGTACAGTAATTATCCTTATTTGTAGATACATCAGGCTTAAGAAAATTAAGTAATATATAAAAATTATATTACTGGAGCATGAGAGATCTGTGCACTTAAGCCATGCCCCGGCCATAATATCACTTCACTAGATCCTTTCTCCCAACTGGGTGATTGAGGTAGGTACAAGGGAGGAAATACACCAGGAAGCTCTATTTTCAGAGATACTGAGTCAAAGATTAATCAGCATCAGAGCCCCCAAAATGACATTAATAATTTATATGTTTACTCGTATAATTAAAATTAAAATTAATGCCTGTATACTACTTCTGTATCTCACAACATGAACAAATCAACTTTTGCTGAAAATGGAAAGGAAGATTGAGATGATCTAATCTAGACTATCTACACCATATATGAAATAACTTTGGAGACCCCGGGAATACTGCAGAGACATAGGATTTTTGAGTGCAGAGACTACTGATATAACCACAGGGACTGAGCTGAGATACAACATGAGGCATGGCAACTGGGAATGACATTCCAGAAATGCTGAAATGTTGTTAAAAGTAAAATGTCTGAGGAAAAGTTTGTAGATAAGCTGCAACTTAAATTCTATGAAAGATGTGCTGAATCCATGTGCAATAATTTACAATGAGGTTTGTCCTGATAAACACATTGAAAGTTGAAAATATCATAGATCTAAATGGACTTAGTTCACCTAATCTATTAGCATCATAACTTTGCAACACAATACACTGAAGAGCATCATTTGTTCTCCTCATGATCATGTGGCATGACAACTGCCCAGAAGCTCAAGATAGTATTGAAGTGCATATCACTAGGCCAAAGAAGATAAAATTCAAAGTACGGTTTGTTCTGAGTGTGTATAACTTTGGCACTATTGTAAAGTCAAAAAATCTCAAGTTCAGACACCTTAAGTTGGAAACTCTCTGTACTAACTTGTAATTAAGCTACTTTTTGTATTTTTGACTCTTGGAACAGCTTTGCGGGTGATTAGCAGTTATTTTATTTTACTTTAACAGTTAATTTAAAGATTATTCATGTTTCCTCTTGGCAACTTTGTAATACACTCGAACTACTTTTTTAAAAAAATATAGAATAAGTTATATTTAGTTAGTAAATATTATTACTGACAGTTAAACTTTGCTCCAAAAAGCAGCATAATTTTCTCTATAATTGACATATTTAATTTTTCTGTTTTTAAATCAAATAACAAAGAAATGCAAAATATATAGTTTAAAAAGAACTTAAATCAACAATGAAACTACTATGCAAAGAATGTTCTTGTTAGTTACTAATATCCTATGAAATGCTTATATTAGTAAAACATTTTAAAGTGATTTAATTCAAGGAAATGTTACTCTGCTGGTAAGAAACTAAGTTTTGAAGAATTAATATACAACAAAAAATTTAAAAAACTACTGCCTAGCATTAAATATGATTATTTTGCTTATATTTATATTGTGTATACATTAAAGTTTAAAATCCCTACATAAATTTAATATTACAAATTTATTTTAGTTTTCCTAGCTTTACTTTATTATAATTGACAAATGAATTATATTGGAAAATATACGTGAAAAGAGCAGAATCTTTTTTTTTGTCAATGAAGATTTAATCCAGAAGTATTTTACCTCTGGGATACATCCCCAGTCCTTTGTATTTTTTTATTTTGAAACATGATCTCACTAAGTTGCTGAGAGTCTTACTACATTGCTGACACTTGGCCTGGAATTTGTGATTCTCATGTCTTAGCCTTCTAAGAACTGAGATTGCAGGCTTGAGCCACTGCACCCAGCTACAATATGCTAATCTGATATATGGTTACATTGTGAAATGATCAATACAGCTAAAATAATTAACACATCGATAACCTCAGCTCCCCTATGTGTGCTACTCTGTGTGAGATGTGTGTGTGTTGTTTGTGTGTGTGTGTATGTGTGTGAAGAGATAAGAAATACTTTAAGCAAACCTCAAATATGAATTACAGTATTATTAACTATAGTTACCATGCTTAGATTCCCAGAACTTAGTTCTTGTAATTTTATTTATTAGTAGTTATTATTTCAATTTTGCACATTTATGGAGGACAGTGTAACAACTGGATAGATGTATTCAACGTGTAATGAGAAAATCAGAGTAATTAGCATTTCTGTGTGAACATTTTTTAAAATTTTCGATTAACATGCAATCATTCACATATTTATGTGTTACAGTGTAATATTTTAATACATGTATACTATATGCCAAAAGTACTGATCAAGTCCAAGTAATATATGTTTATATCTCCTTATCATTACTTTGTATTTGGAGCTTTTTAGTTCCTCTCTTCTAGTTATTCATAAAATGTGTAATAGATTATTGTGATTTATAGTACCAGAACTTATTCATCTTATAATTAAAAGTTTATACCCGTTGATCAACATCTCCCCATTTCTCCACTCCCCTACCCCAGTCCCTGGGGACCACCTTTCTACATTATGCTTTAATAGTTTTTTTTATATTCAGCATATAAATGAGATCATATGGTATTTATCTTTCTGTATCTGGCCTATTTTACTTAGCATAATGTCCTCCAAGTTTAAGCACTCTCTCACAAATGGCAGGGTTTTCCTGGGTGAATAGTATTTAATATACATAATATTGTATGCAAAATTTTAAGACTTAAAACTTGAAATGTAAGATTTAAAACTGTAAAACTCAGGCATTGATTTTAACATATTGCATTATATATATATATATATATATATATATATATATATATATATATATATACCAAAATATATATATATATTACCAAAAGCACACAAAGCAAAGGTAAAAATACAGACTATTATTATAGGACTAGATAAAAATAAGGACTACTAAAGTAGGATTACAATAAACTGAAAAGCTTTGGTACAGAAAAGGAAATAATCAACAACATGAAAAAAATCCACTGAATGGGGGAAATATATTTGCAAACCATGTATCTGATAAGATGTTAATATCTGAAGTATACACAGAACTACTATAACTCAACAACAAAAGAACGTATAACACAATTTAAAAATGGACTAAGACTTGAACAAACACATTTCCAAAAAGTTGTTCTTGAATACCATGTGATGTTTTCTGCATATGATTTCATGTTTCTATGTTTCTGTCTTTATTCCTAATAAGAATAACCAATTGGTGCAGAATACATATACAACCTATTGTTATTTTTGATGGAGAAGAAAATTTACCTCTATATATTTCCCAAGTCATGTGATTTTTTTTTTTTTTTTTTTTTTTTTTTTTTTTGCAGTACTGGAGGTTGAACTCAGGGGCATTCTACCTCCGAGCTATACCCCCAGCCCTATTTTTTATTCTTTATTTTGAAACCGAGTCTCACTAAGTTGCGGAGTGCCTCACTAGGTAGCTGAGGCTGGCCTCGAACCCGGATCCTCTGGTCTCAGCCTCCCAAATGCTGGGATTACAA
>PVLC010008682.1:0-57503 GCA_004027655.1 Graphiurus murinus | reverse complement strand
TCCCTCCTTCTCATGTATGGCTTAGTAACTGACTTTGATATGTTTGTGAATGTACATCATGTACATTAGGGTGTTTTCTTCTCCCCCTCTTCCCATCACTTTCAGTTAGGTCACCTTCTTTGCTCATCTAAGGTTTCTCTTTCTTCTTCTAGGGTCCCTCTTATAACCCACTATCTCCCTAACTTCCACATATTAGGGAGAGCATCTGATATTTTTACCTTTTGTGACTTAGATTGGCTCCCAAGAAGGTAAAGAGTGGAATATTGTTTGTGGGATACAGAGGCAAGTTTAGAAATGAAGAGCTATTCATGATCTCTCCTGTACCCTTATCTGTAGAAATCCTATTGTTTTGTAAGACAGGATTCTAGGTTTCAAGCCCTTGTCTCTATGGTTAAGTAATATTGTGAGTATTGTAAGTAATGAAGAGAACTATATAGCACATATATTTTTAGAGGAAAATAACTGGTTGGTGGCCATCAATGTAGAAATTGTATTACTATTTGAAAATAGAATCAGCTCATGTCCTTCCATTTAATTAGGTTTTGTTAAAGGAAACATGGTATACTAATTAAAATAGTTCTTCACAAGAGTGAGAAGGTCAGAAATTCTCAGAAAGGTTGTTGGGCATGCTGGTGAAATTGAAATTCTCAAGGCACTTGTTGCAAAAAGCATAATTAAACAAGCTCCATTGTACCCGTGTTTAAAATAGAAGTACTATTTTATACAGGATAAAGGATTTTATCAGTTCCTGCCTAAACTGGAAAATAGATTCATGATTTTCTTGTCTTCCTCTTGCAAATATTTACTCATATGCTGTGGGATTTGGTGTCCTTAGAACCAGAAAAGATCCTTATGACACAGTCTCGTATCTGTTTGGTTTTCACTCCATAGACAACAGGGTTCATAGTGGGTGGTAAAAGCAGATAAATATTGGCCACAATGATGTGGCACGAGGGAGGGATCGTGTGGCCTCCAAAGCGGTGAGAGAAGAAGGAGAAGAAGGCTGGGCTGTAGGAGAAAACAATGGCACAGATGTGGGCAGTACAGGTGCTGAAGGCCTTCTGTCTCGCATCTGCTGAGGACAGGCTGACCACCGCCCGCAGGATCATGGTGTAGGAGATGGTGATGCACAGGATGTCGAAGCCTCCGATAAGGAGGGCAACCATCAAGCCATAGATGGCATTGGCTTTGATATTGCCACAGGATAGTTTGGCTACAGACATGTGGTCACAGTAGGTGTGGGGGATTACATTGCCTCTGCAGTAGGGAAGGCGCTTGGTGAGGAAGGTAAAGGGAATGATGAGAAACACTCCTCTTAGGAAGGTGGCGAGCCCAGCCTTTGCGATGACAGGGTTGGTGAGGATGGTTGAGTAGCGCAGAGGGTAGCAGATGGCCACGTAGCGGTCCAAGGCCATGAGCATGAGCACCCCAGACTCCATCCCTGTGAATGTATGGATGAAGAACATCTGGACCAGGCATTCATCAAATCCAATTTCCTTGAGATGAAACCAGAAGATGCAGAGGGCCTTAGGGATGGTACTAGAGCACATAACAAGGTCAGTTAGAGAAAGCATAGCTAAGAAGTAGTACATGGGCCTGTGCAGGGACTCCTCAAAACGGATGAGGTAGAGGAGTCCGCAGTTTCCGATCATAGCCACAACATACATGGAGCAGAATGGGAAGGAAACCCATACATGCATGTCTTCTAGTCCTGGGATTCCATTCAGAATAAACGAAGCTGGGGTCAGATCTGTTTTGTTTAGTATTAGCATGATCAGGCTAGAATAATCATGAGATGGCTTAAAATTTGTGAAGGTGTTCCTAAAGTAAGAAAAAGAAAAGGGAAAGAATAGGCTATGGTTACTGTCTCTTCCCACTGACACTTTTAACAATAACACAATACATTTTAATGACCAAATTTTCTGAATGGCAAGGCATAATCTGGTTATTTGTTGTTCATTTATTGCCAATTTGTGAATTTATCCAATGAAGTCATATTGACCAGTCCAAGTTTTCATACAGACACTGATTCTACATAAATTAATTTAAAAGACATATTTTCATCTTCATAATTTATAATCAAGTATAATTCTGTTATGAATTCTAAAGGGATTTCTGTTAGAATGCCATACTTAACCATTTGTTATTATACAATCTCACTATGAATGTGATCTTAAAGGAGAATGCTTTGATTACAGCACTGATAATCTAACAGACATGATTTAGACTTTTAAAATTTTCAATTATTAACTGGGCATGTTGTTACAGGCTTGTAATCCTAGTACTTGGGAAGCTGAGATTGGAGGGTTGTAGGTATGAGAACAGCCTCAGCAAGTAGTGAGCCTTTCTTCAACCTAGTGAGACCCTGTTTCCAAATAAGAAAGAAAATTAGGCTGGAGGTATAGCTCAAAGGTAGAATGCCTCTGAGTTTAAACACCAGTACCAAAAAAGAAAAAAAAAATTCTCAACTAGTGACTGATATTTATTGGTAGTTACTAAGGCACTGTTCAAACTACTTAGGAAATATTAAATTGTTTATTCCTCAATGTATTCTAGGACCTCACAAGTCAGTGAAATTTTTTATTCAGCTTTCTCACTTTTTGTGTCTGTCTTGTTTTCTCCTATGTTTGGTCTATATGCATTTACAAGAACACTTGTAAATTTTTCTTCAAGTTCAACTTCTAGTCATAATTGGAAGAACAGCTAATGATGCTTAGTATGGTGAATCTATCAGTGGTAACAAACCACTTTTAAATTCTTCCTACAAATTTCTCAGTTTTATGTTCAGGCATTGTCCTTTCAGAGAAACTTTTTAAAAATAAAATCATATTGCTTAGGGGGCTAAAGGAGATAGCATGGTGAATGATAAGGCTAGTTTCAAGTGCTTAATATGCATATTTCTTGAGCTGACAGCCATTTTGGCAGTTTACAAAAATTTGTGCCATAGAAATCGAGTTTCATCCCATGAACTCTCCTCTATGCCCCCTCAGAGAAAGAATTCATCTTGCCCTTCATTAATAAAATAGAATACTTCGATATCACTATCTAATAGGTAATAAGTTCATATGAAGATTCTGCATCCGAAAGCAGCATCAAGAGAACAAATCAAACCAGGCATGCTGGCCACACCTCTAATCCCAGTACTTGGTATCCTGAGATAGGAGGATGGCAGGTTAGAGGCCAGTGTTAGCAACTTAGAGAGCTGGGCAGCAACTTAGTGAGATCTTGTTTCAAAGTAAAATAGGGATAAGGATATAGCTCAGAGGTAGAATGCTACTAGGCTTAACCCCTCTTAAACCCCCCCCCCCCCCCCCAGAAAAGGGTAACTTTTCATCAAAAGACAACTTCCTTTAGAAATAGTAAAGAAGCACAGTTTGAACACATTAATAAACATGCTCTTCAAGGATGTATCTTCGGACCATGACAAAATAATAGAATTATACCACGTGTCATAGGAGCGCTTGAGTATCTCACCTAGTCTCAGGGAAGCTCCTAGAGAAAAGTCCAAATCTGAAGCATTATTAAGACTCTGACAGATCAAATGGCAGAGACAGTAGTCTCCCATTTGCTAATTCCTACTTACTTGGCATTGATGTACTTGGCTTTGGCATTGGTAGTCCTCTAATTTTTGAAGTACCCTTGGCTCACTTCCTCAAATGCAGCTAATTCCTACTCATTATTCAAGCAAAACCATCATCAGGAAGATTAAAGTATACTTTGGACTTGGAAGTGGGCCATCCTCTAAATCCTGCTAATGTAACAAAGCTGCAAAAATCCATGATTAGTTATAAGAAAGTTATTGGTTTCAATAAGTATTCTATTTAATTATATTTAGATATTATATTTAGATTTAATTATATTTAGATATTAACAATATCTTCATATTTAGGAGTCCTCCACAATTCAATAGAATCATTGATGTTAATGACAGTGCCCAAGAAACCATCCCTGGTATTTGGCAAATAAAGTGACACAGATAAGACACTTGATAAGTGTATTTTTAAATAAATGAATACATGGATGAGTAAATTAAAGCACCAAATGTTTTACTTGACTTTCAGAATTATTAATCTATTATCTAAATATTATAACATGGAATATATAAGAGATACCTGTAGAATAAAAAGCACAGAAGGTATTATTTGAAAAAAAAAGTGAGCTTAAATGCTTTGGCTTTGGTGGTTTGGGCAATAAAGATAAGTTATTTAAACCATACCAGTCTAGGTATCCATCAACAGATGAATGGATCACAAAACAGTGGTACACACACACACACACACACACACACACACACACACACACACACACACACACTTACACAATAGAATTCTACTCAGTCATTAGAAGAAAAAAATAGATAGAGGAGCAGAGATTCCAATGGAGCAATAAAGGGGGTTTAGGGGAGGTAGGAGGAGTGGAAAGATGTAAAGACGATAACAGTTTAAATAATGGTATGTACTGTATGAGCATGTTTGAAATTACCAATGCCAATCTTAATGACATGTATAGGGAAGGGGAGGGAGAGGTGGGACAGGACCTGGAGGGAAATGTACCAGTATTATGTGCATGTATATTCTTATCATTTTATACCTCAGTGTGACTTATAATTACAACACACCAGTTAAAGTCTAAAGATAAACTTCCTCCTAAGTAGGGCATGATTTTAATTATTTTTAAAATTATATATGCAGGATGAAAGAATAGATGAAATAAAAAAAACACAAAAAGTTTTCTAAAAGATGTACACATGCTTAAATTTGAATAGTATCCTAAAGAATCAGGGAGAATATATGAATGTCAGACTAGGAGAATTCAAAGCAAAAAAAAAAAAAACAAAACACTTGGGTCCAGATCACTAAAGGGAAAGGAAATGTTTGTCAGTTTGCAATTAAAGCTAATTGTACCAAACCGTTTCATTTTCAGGTGTGATAAGGTATTTCATAACACAAGTCATTAGAAACACTTCAATTCACATTCTTATTATGTGAATATGGAGGGAAAGTTTGAAAATAAGGATGCCTTAAAATTACATTCAAATTATATATAGCAGCTAGTAAAATGACTTGATTTTCTCTTTAAGCTAAGTGAATTAATCTTTTTAAATTTTCTATATGTTTATGGGTGCATTGTACTCTCATATCATAATGTAGTTCAGAGTGATAGTGACATACATGCACACAGCCCCTGGTGAGCTTCCCACCAGCTTCCTTCCCAGGTCCTCCCCTTCCCTATACATGATATTGAGATCAGCATTGGTATCCTCACATACATAGAGTCAATGGAAGTGTTTCCTTCATTAATTCCCCCATCCCTCACCACCACACTCTCCTGGACCACATCCCTTGCTCAATTTAGGTGTCTCCTCCATTATCTTAAGTCCTTCTTATATCCCGATTACTCCCTAGCTTCTGCATATGGGAGAAAACATATGACCCTTCTCTTCCTGTCACTGACTAATACCACTTAACGTCATGTTCTTCTGATCCATCCATTTTCAAATGAATTAATCTTAAGATAAAATGTTCGCTTTGGAGTTTCAAGGATTGTATTTGTATTTTAGGAAAAAAAAACATAAAATATGGTCTTTTCAATATAAGAAATGCTTTTCCTTGGAAACCAAAATTACAAAGAAGTATAGTCTTTCCAAATTAGTAAATTGAGAATTCATATTTGTAGTCAACATATTTTTCGGATTTCTTACACATATATAAATAAGCCAAACCAATTTAAATGCAATGCACATGCATGAATATGTTATAATGAATCACATTATTACATTATAATACACCAATAAGCAATAGTAGTGTATATGTATATAGGCACACACACATACGCATATACACAAATACAATTGATTACAGTTGCAATGAAAATTTATAAAATTACTTTTAATAAGTGATATTTAGTATAAATTAGTGAATAGGGTCACGATTGTCTTCTCCCTCTATTCCACTTACATTGAACAGCATCCCTTAGCTGTAATGTTCAATTACTGCTTCAAGTCATACATTGCATTGTAAATATAGTTCACAATGTGACTACACAGCTCCTCCTGGAGTTAAAGTGCCTCATGCAAAAAGTGGATAAAGTTGATTCCATGTCTTAATGACATCTGTGCAGAAAGGATAAGTTATTGGGACAAAAATACTGTGGATATATACTCAGCCTACACAAGTCCTAGTATGTGTCCATAGCTCTATTTCATTTTAAATATGTATTCATGTGCCAAAGCAGGTATAGAGAAATTAAAGGAAATAGAAATATCCCCTAAACAAAAAATACGATAGAAAACATTTTTCCTTGGGTTACTTGTGCACTTTTCTGAAACGTATATTTTTGGGGGTACTAGATACATGTTTTATTTAGACTTCTTATATTTTTTATAATGTTAAAGGGGATGAAAGGTGTAGTTTAATCACTTAAATTGGCCTTAAGCTTACATAATTTATACTTACACATAACTTAGCCCCATCTTCAATATATTTAAAAATCTCCCCACAATCCAAGTTAAAGTACAAAGTGTTAACTACAAATGTAAGGAGTCATTTTTTTCAAAACAAACTTAAAATAATTTCAACACATCTTAATTTCTTCTGCAAAGAAATTTGATTTGGCTATGCTAAAGTAGGGGCAGAATAAGTGGACTCATGGCATTTATACATGAATATTGTCATTTAAAAATACAGATTTCATGTCATCCACTATTTATCTTCATTTGTAAACTCTGTAGGTAATTTTTTTGCATTAGACAGTTTTATATTATTTATGCCACCTTCTTTTTTTTTCATAGGAGTGATGTTTATTCCAAAGTGGCAGAAACGAGGACATAGTTCTGTCTACAGAATATAACCAAGGAAAAGCAGACTATGTTTTTGAGGAAAAATAAAGGGAGAACAAAGTAAAAGAGATATAAGTAACAAAAAAACCTATTCTTTATCTCTTCTACTATTTCTCTTTGACATGAGAGTGAATAACACCTAATTTTAATCACTACTAAAGCTTTTATATTTGGATGTAGAAATAACACAG
This sequence comes from Graphiurus murinus, assembly GCA_004027655.1. NCBI lineage: Eukaryota > Metazoa > Chordata > Mammalia > Rodentia > Gliridae > Graphiurus > Graphiurus murinus. Next base: position 50,474 of record PVLC010008682.1, on the reverse strand, counting down.
ATAATCATAATCACAATAAATCAACTGAATTTTATGCTAAATTTGGGGAAATAAACTTTTTTTAATCTGGCACAACATTTCTGCCTTCAACTATCTAGATAGAAACATTGACTTATTTCTGAAATAAGAATAAGTAATTTAATATATACCCAAGCCCTCTCTCCTCTCTGCTTTATCTTATATTCTATAAAAAGTCTTGTCATTATCTCCTCTTTCATATGTTTTTATTACCTTAGTTTCTGCATAGGAAAACAGTGAGCTGAATATAACCTAGTCCATATGTTTAGGGTCCTGGTTAAAAAAAATCACCATCCAGAATAAATGTACATGCACAGATATTAACATCTAAATTACTTGATATCTGTACTACGGAACTGCACCTTTAAAGGAAAGGATGTTAATGTGTCCCTAAGGGGATATTTCAGATTGTCAGAGACACAGATGCTGCTGTGGAAATCAACTTACCCTCTACGGAAAGGGAAAAATAAGTTTCCATTCATGGTACTCATGTGTGTTTGTGTATTAGTGTGTATATATGAGAGAGGGAGAGAGGAGAAATAAACATAAATTACTTTAATGATAATTAAGATTTAATTCTTATTGATGATTTGTGATTCCTTCTTTTCCACTGTTCTGTAGAAAGTAGATCAGAAGCACTTAGCAGAGAATGTTTCTTTCATTTTCACCCTAATTCATTTTTGAAATTTCTTCTTTTATTAATGTATCATTTTGTCTATTCCTTTAATTAACGTTTATTGAGAACCTTCTACTCTCCAAGCTAGGCTAGGAACTAGGTAAATCTGGCCCGTTTCAGATAGTTTGCTTTCGAGGGGGGGAAGTGGATGATGCTCTCCATTTCAGCGAGATAATAAAAGTCATAAAAGCATGTGTTGAACAACTTAGAAAAACAGAAAAAAGTTTTAAAGGGGCTTAAAAAGCGCCCATGGTCCTAAAACTTAGTGTGAGTTTGTGGTATATTTCCACCTTGAATTAAAAAAAATATATATGTAAGCCAGGCATAGTTTCTCCTGTTTGTTTATAATCCCAGTACTTCTGAGGCTGAGACAGGAGGAGGCAGGTTCAAGTTTGGTCTCCTGTAGGAACTTGAAGCCCTTAGCAACTTAGTGATATAGAGTTGAGAGTGTTGCTCAGAGGTAGAATGCCTCTAGTTTCAATCTCTAGTATCACACAATATATACATGTATATTTTGTGTGTGTTCATAAGCAATTATTACATATTTTAACAAAAAATGATCACACAGGTTTTGTTTTCTTTCTTTTTGTGGTACTGGGAATTGAATCAAGGGGTGAGACACACTACTACTGAGCTATACCCGCAGCCCTTTTAATCTTTTATTTGGATAAAAGATTCTTGCTATGTTTTCCTTTCCTTATGGATAAAGGCAAGAAAAAATGTCACTGGATAGACATAAACACTATACCTACAACAGATGGATACCTGGCACGTGCTCTAGGAGACATATTGAGTCAGAACCCTGATGCCAAAGAAGGCTGGAGTGGAAGAAGAACCCAAATTCTCTCTCCTCTTGCACTATAATCTCCTGCCAGTTCACGCTGTGGGTTCAGTCCAACTGAATATCCTCAGATAAGGGAGGTTGGGCTTAGAGTATGTGAAGGTTAGCTCTCCAAGGTACATAGCTCTGTGGAGAGCCAACCTGGAGAGGAAAGTGGAGCAGGAAGCAAAACCTAAATGTTTGAGGTCAAGCTGGATCATCTCATATGCTACCTAGCCCTCCACTCTGTTCTGCCTTGGCTTTGTCATCCAAAGTATTTTCTATTCCTGCCTCTGTGTTATATCTTAATGGGGTGATGCTTATTTAGGCAAATTGATTTTGCTTACAAGGTACAAGTAACAATATGATGTATGTGTCAGTCACTTATTTCTTCAGTTTAATGTGTGTATATGTGTTCATGATTATATTTGTTTTTATTTCAGAAAAGGGGTATAAATCAATATTTCTTCTAAAATCTTACTTGATTAATTTAGTAGGAAGAAGTTCTATATTCTAACACATATCTAGCTTTTGCTAATCTTGGAAACACTGTGAAAATTTTAATTTTTCCCTCTTAGAAGCTTTTAAATTTGTTTACATCAAAATATGAAAAGGGAATATAGGATGCTTTCACTTAAATTCCATCCTCTTTGGAATTATAGTATAAAGTTTAGAAGATGAAATTCAGTACAGTATTCAACAATCTCACTGCCATAATTGAAAAGTCCTTCCTTTGTCCACATAACATGGACAAAGAAAGATTCATTTGTTCTCAAGTTCCTTGGAGATTCTGGATTCAGGCCATGTGAGGACAGGGTCTGAAGTTCTGCGAATGGCAACAGGAAACAGAAAGTATAACACAGGGGCTCTCCTCCTCACATCGTGGAAGCCAGGAGGAGAGAGCTAGCAAGCAAAAGGATTCAAAGACAGGAGCACAATACAGAAGGCCAGACCCCCAGGGACCCACTTGCTCTGATTATACCCCACTAGCCTAGGTTACTACTCCATCATCATGAATTTATCTACAGATGGGATTACAAGCCTCATGACTAAATAATATGAACTCCTTACACCAATAAAGGAGCTCATCAGAAGACATTGTACATCTAACTATAACAATCTGCCTCTGGCCCATGAAAACCTAATGCCCATTTCAGAATTCAAATGCGTTTAATCCGTCTCTAAGGATTTTCTTTTTTCTTGTTTTTTTTTTTTTTTTTTTTTTTGTGGTACTGGGGATTGAACCCAGGGGCATTCTACCTCCAGGCTACATCCCCAGCCCTATTCTTTATTCTTAATTTTGAAACAGGTTCTCACTAAGTTGTGTGTGGGGGGGGCTCACTAAGTAGCTGAGGCTGACCACGAACCCAGATCCTCTGGTCTCAGCCTCCCTAGTTCCGGAATTACAAGCATGTACCACCACACCTGGCTTCTACAGGTTTTCAAAGTCTTAACAGTTCCATCATCATTCAAATGACCCAAAGGCCTAAGTCTTCTCTGAGACTCAAAGTGAACTCTTGGCTGTGAGCCCCTGTAAGAGAAAATAAAAATTAAAAGCAAGTTATACGCATCCAATGTACAATGGCAGACAGTAAATATTTGCATTCCAAAAGAGAGAAATAAGAGCAAAGAAAGAAGCAGTAGGACCAAAACAATATTGCAATCTGAAAGGGCAGACATTGGGTCCTGTAGCTTCACTTCTGGCATCCAGGGCACATGATAATGAGATGCCGTTTCCAAAGGGCCTTAGCAGCCCACACCTCAGTTCCCTGTTAGAGTGTGAAGAGCAGCATACTTGGTCTTATGGCCTCTCTTAAGGTTCTTCCACATTTCTGGCATTTTGAAATCCAGGGGGTTCTCTTGAAACCTTGGATTCACCCTTCACAAAGTTCCTCATTTGAGCCTTCTTGCACGAATCCTGGCCCAACCACATGTTGCCTGGATTCTCAAGCCTTCTTTTCAAATCTGGGGGTGAAGCCTCCATGACCCCTTTTCCATCAGCAACAGGAAAGATAGTTACAACCTCTTCAGTCATTGCCACCATGTGCTTTATTCTTTATGCACTTGGGCTTGAACTGCTCCAACCACATTCCTTAGTTTGTTCTTATGCAAAAAATTCAACCTCAGCTGGGCGTGGTGGCACATGCTTGTAATCCCAGCATTTGGGAGGCTGAGACCAGAGGATACGGGTTCGCGGGTCAGCCTCAGCTACCTAGGAAGGCACTCCACAACTTACTGAGACCCTGTTTCAAAATAAAGAATAAAAAATAAGGCTAGGGGTATAGCTCGGAGGTAGAATGCCCCTGAGGTCAATCCCCAGTACCACAAAAAAAAAAAAAAAAAATTCAACCTTCTTCATTCATCTTTCTTTCACAAGACCATCTCTCTGGGCCCCAGCTGTACATATGCTTTTATGGCCAAATTGCTAGTCTATAAAGTCTTTCTGCTTTGCTTTCATTCCAAAAATTTGGTTTATAACTGGCTGAATGCAGACATTAATATCCATAATACACTTTGAATATTTTGCTGTTTTGAGATTTTTTTTTTTTGCCAGTTTAACAGTCAATCATTTTTTAATTCAGCTTCATACAAAGTTTCAGGACATAAGCAAAATGTCGATGGGTTCTTTACCAGACTGTACTCCATTTTCCTACGGAGCTTCATTGGCTTCCAAAATCATCTGCACACAGTCTCTGCCCTCTGCCTTTTGAGCCACATTCTGAAGCCTTCCAGGTTTCTCTCACAGAGCAGATCTAAAGGCTCACAAAAACACATGGTCAAACTTAGATAAAGCAGTGACCTCCATAGTTGGGTACCAATTTCTTCTTTAGTCAACATTTGCATTTCTGTAATCCAAAAGACCTGACCATGCAACGTAGAGATTCAGAATTCTGTTCATGTGAGGCCAGGGTCTGATGGTCTGATGCTCAGGAATGGTGGAGGGAAGGAGAGAGACCAAGAGAGCACATGGCCTCTCCCTCTCACACCACAAAGGCTGGAAGCAAAAGGCAAGCAAGAAGGGGGGTCTGGAACCACAAGCAAAAGCCCTAAGGCCTCGCCCCCAGGATCCTGCCTTTTAGAACCACATACCACCAGCCTAGGTTACAATTCAGATAGATCCATAACAATGGATTTTAACAATGATTCTACCTACTGATGACATTACAACTCTTGACTTAAGTATTTGAACTTCTAACACTAACAAATGAGCTCGTCAGGGGACATTTCTTATCTGACTACAACAGTATACATCATGGAGAATATCTCTAGTGTCTTATTTCTTTCCTAAGTGTAAAGAAAACACTTTCCGGAAACCTTCCCTAAGTTCTTTTGTCCTGAGTGCGTAAACAATGGGGTTGAGGGAGGGAGGGATGATGTTGTGCAGCACGTTGAGTAGAACTGGAATCAAAGTAGCCTTGGCCTCTGCCAGGTGAGTTACTGACACCACTACGACCACAGTGTAAAAGAAGAGGATGAGGATGAGATGGGAGCTACAGGTGCTCAGAGCCTTGGACACGGCTCCAGCAGAGTTCAGCCTAAGCACAGAGCGCAGTATCAAACTATATGACAATATAATAAGACCTAGGTCACTCCCCATTCCAAGCCAAGCCAGGACCAACTGGCAAATACTATTTGGCCTCCGATCATCACAAGCCAGGCTTGTGACTCCAAGGTTAGAGCACAGGCAGTGTTCAATCTCATTCCTGGAGCAGTAATTACGCTGGGCTGCAAGCACAGGCACTGGGATGACAAACAGACCATTTCTAAGCACCATGCAGAGGGTAGCTTTGAAGATTAATGAATTGGTGACAATCGATGGGTACCGAAGAGGGTGACAAATAGCCACATATCTATCAAAAGCCATGCAGAGAAAGACACCAGACTCCATGCCAACAAAGCAGTGAATAGCATAAATCTGAGCAAAGCATTCAGGGAGGCTAATGACCTTGGCATCAAACCAGAACATGGCCAGAATTTTGGGCATGATGGTGGTGGCCAGGCCCATGTCCACCACAGAGAGGATGCCCAGAAAAAGATACATGAGCTGCTTCAGAGAAGGGTCCTGAGAGATTGTGGTGAGGATGAGGGTGTTCGCACCAATTGCTGAGAGATAGAGTAGTGCCAATGGCAAGGAGAGCCAGTGTTGCCAACTGTGAATGCCTGGGAACCCCATCAGAACGAACTCAGAGACCTGGAATTTGGAAGTATTGGAGTCTTTCAGAGTTGTAGACATATTCTCCTAGGAGAGAAAACATATTTTTCAAGTTGCTTTCTTTGATAATAATCATTATTAAACATTATTTTTTAAATTATCTTCATAGCAGCCAGGCATGTTGATACACACTTGTAATTCCAGTGCGTGGCTGGCTGAGGCAGGAAGATGGCTGGTTCGAGAACAACCTCAGCAAGTAGTGAGACTCTCATCGACCTAGTAAGACTTTGTTTCAAAATAAGAATAAAACAGGGATGTGGATGTAGCTTGGAGGCAGAATGCTCTGGGGTTCAATTCCCAAAATCACATAAACTATAACAATAATAATTGTCTTCATAGTATATGGTGACATAACAATATGAAATTTGCAGTCCATCTCTTATAGTGATTGAAGATTAATTACAGGAAAGTTCTAGATTTTTAAAGGTAGCAGGTACACTTAAAAGTCACAATTTTCTGAACTGTCATTTTTTGTTTAATGGCAGAGTGCTTCCCAAGTATGCATGAGGCCCTGAATTCGATCCCCACTGCCTGAATTATATATTCATACATATGTAATATATATGTATATATATTACAGTGATCAATGTTGAGTTTTCAGGGAAATTTCAGCATGAAGCTTAAACTTCCATTTGTATTATGATCAAGTTAAAGCCACCACATAAATATTATTCTAGTTTCTCTAAACCTTTCTTCATGTCTTCAGAAGTTTTTGGAATCAAGTGCATATGCTTACTTTCTTCATATTTTTCCCAGTGTTGCTTAACTTAGACATTTTTTAGATAATTCTTACTAGATTTTTTTATTGTGGAATAATGGTAGATTGAATTTTGGAGCCACACCATTCCACACCATACTATTCCAAGGTGCTAATATGTCCACTATATATAACTTGCCAAAAAATTGTTATAGTGCACTTGAAAAGACTTACAGTAATAACCTATTTTGCAAATTGGGGATAGAAAATGTTCATTTATTCTATTTTATGTCCAAAAGAGGTTGCAAAAGAATAACTTGACAAGATATTAAGCAGTGCTGTTCAAGTGTTTCAATAGAATCATATAATAGAGACACACCTTAGTACACACCTTCTTATCCCATCTGACAAATAGTAAATTTCAAAACAAAAATTTAGTAAAAGTAATATAATGTTGCTATTATTGTGTTATGTTCACTTAATATGAGATCTACACTCTTAAATTTTTTGGTGCACAATACAGTATTTGTAAACATAGGTACAATGTTGTACAGCAGATCTCTAGAACTTATTCTATGTAATTAAGACTTTATATGTATGGAACAGCAATTTTATGCTATTTTAAAAGCAAGAAGTAATTATCTTGAGTGTCTTTTCTTTTTTCTAGTTTTTTTAAATTTTTGTTTATTTTATGTTTTATTGGTACGTTATAATTTCACAGCCTTATGTAGTTAGAATAACAGGGGCATACAGGCCCAGAGCACTTGCTGAACTTCCCCCCAGCTCCCTCCTCACTCCCTCCCCTTCCCCAGACATCATATTGAGATTGGCATCATAATATCACCTTTGCGCATAATGTCCATGAAAATGTTTTCAAAAGAATTTAAGTCAGATTATTATAGTGACACATACATATCCATGTTTATGGCAGCCCAATTCAGAATAGCCAATTCATGGAACCAGCCTAAGTGTCCATCAACAGAAGAATGAGTTATGAATCTGTGATATATACACACAATGGAATTATATTCAGCCATAAGGAAGAACAAAATGATGGCATTTGCAGGAAAATGGATGGAACTATAGAATAGTATGCTAAGTGAGATTACTCAGTCTCAGAAAGTGAAGGGTTATATGTTTCCTCTCCTATGTGGAAACCAGAAAGAAAGTGAGCAACAAAAGAGACTTCAAATAATGAGAGATACCAATAGAATAGTGTAATGAGACTTGGAGAGAGAGAGAGAGAGAGAAAGAGAGAAAGAGAGACAGAGGGGAGAGAGGAGATTTGATAAGAAATCAGTTCAAACAATCCTATGTACATTCATGAAGCTACCAATATGAGTTTCAATATCATGATTGGGGAAAGATAACAGGGCAGGATCAGGAGGGAAATGCACCTGGTGCTATGAACATGTATGTTTCTGTCACACTGACCCTCAATACTATGTATGGTTACAATGCATCTATAAAAGCACATTAGAAGCCGGGCGTGGTGGCACACGCTTGTAATCCCAGCATTTGGGAGGCTGAGACTGGAGGATCCGGGTTCGTGGCCAGCCTCAGCTACCTAGTGAGGCACTCCGCAACTTAGTGAGACTCGGTTTCAAAATAAAGAATAAAAAATAGGGCTGGGGGTGTAGCTCGGAGGTAGAGTGCCCCTGAGTTCAATCTCCAGTACCGCAAAAAAAAACCAAAAAACAAAAAACACATTAGAATTTTTTATATGGCAAAAAAGAATTAATTACCCATAATATTGAAGGAGCTTCCAGGGGTGCTCAGAGTCATGTTCAAAATCAGACTCATTATTTTTCCTGAAACTCTGTGGTTTTCCATGTACTTTTTATTCCATATAGTGGCCCCACTAACCAAGCCTGAAACCAACAAACACACCTGCCCTTTCCACACTCCACTGCTTCCTTCTCCTGTAGGAAGGTCTTCCTTTACTTCACTTACTCTCTCCCCTTCTCTTCAGGATCTTTGCTTTTGCAACCTGCCTTGTCACAATTCTCTCTCATTTCTTCACATTCCTTTCTTTCCACCAACAACCTGATCTTGTTAAAATTAGTATTCTCTAGCTTCAAATAATTCATGCCCACACATTGTGTTGAAATGAAGCCCAAAGTCCTCCATTGTGCACGAGGCACTCCCGGTTGTGATACAACCCCAAAGGAGCATCTTCTCTTGGTTTTAACTTCCTCACATCATGCAATGCAGATGCACGTAATAACTGAATATATTTTGGATATCTGCTCTTTACAAAAATTATTGACTTTGCTAGGAATTTTATTTTAATTATTTGACATAGTAGAAGCTATTGTAACTTTATAAGCAAGAAAAAAACCTGGAGTATTATACAAGTTTCAAATGATATCTTTAAGTAGGAATAGCAATTTAATTATATTATTACAGGTTTATCATTGATATAATTACTGTTAAGTGAAAAAGAAAATATAATTTTCCTGTGGTGTTATTGTAAAAAACACTGCTCACAACTACATGTATTTCCTTTCAGATATTTATCAAGGTTCCATGCTTGAATTAACATATACACCCTAATAATAGAATATATTATCCTTATGCCAGGCATGGTGGCACATGCCTGTATTCCAAAAGCTTGGGAGACTGAGATAGGAGAATCATAGGTTCAAGGCCAATCTCAGCAATTTAGTGAGACCCTATTACAAAATGAAACCAAAATAAGGCTAGGGGCTCAGAAGTAGAACACCCGTGGGTTCAATCCCCTTTCACAAATATAAACCTTTTGTTTATTATTAATGTAATTTGATGAAGAGTAAAATCATCTAAGTATTTTCATGATCTATTTTAATGAATACAAGGCACAAACAGGTGTGTGTGAAGATAAAGCTAGTTTTTACTGTGAGCTTTTAGATGAGAATTCCAAAAGAGAAAGAGCATGTGAGCCATTTCCTTGTACAAGAGCTGATATTTTCGGGACAACTTCATTTACTAATTTTCAGCCATATATCACATCACAACTTTTGCTTATTCCTCATTTCTTTCTTTTAAAGCTACATGTTTTATTTATTTACTTATACTACATTGCCAAGTTATAGTGGTATATATTTGTGGGGCAAAATGTATTGATATAATTTTTGGACTACTTTTATTGGTGCTTTTTAGTTATACATCATAGCGAGGTTTAGAGGGATAGAAACCCTTTGTGTAAATTTATTACTTTTTTCATTCATCTATTCGACACTTAGGTGGATACCATAATGTCTATTGTGAGTAATGTTTCAATGAACATGGGTGTTCAGACATCTCTTTGATATACTGATTTCCAATTTTCTGAGTATTTACATAAGAGTAAGACTACTGGATAACAGATTAATTCTACATTTTACTTTCCCCATCTTTTTCTAAATGTTTTTCTCTGGTTGATATTTGTGTGATACAATTAAGAGAAATAATGATTTTGAGCTCATGGAAAAATAATAATTTTTGCTATTTTTAACAATTGTGCTCTAATATGACATAACATATGATTTTATTATAAAACAGTTAATACACTAATCCTGAAGACAATACAAAAGTTTTTTATACACATATTATACCAATGACTCTGATATTTTCTATTTCTGTCCTTAGCCCCTTTTGCAAAAGTTTTCACATCCTCTGTATCCTGCTAGAGCAAAGAAAATGGTGAATCTCTTTTACAGTGTGTTACCAAAGCAACATTAAATTTAGAATGAGACATCAAATGATCTGAAATTACCCAGGATGTTCTTGACGAGGTTTCATAACTTACTGTGGTTATGAGCAGAGACTCACAGTCTGAGGTCTTTGCAATGGAAGAAGTTCCCTCCTGGGCAAAGACAAAACATTTTGAAATAGAAGCTTTCAGATGAGAGGAAGAGGTGATCTCAGCTGAGATAAGACAAGAAATTATGAACTTCTGGAATTTATGGGGAGTAGTAAGAAGCTCAGTGATCTGAGGATAATATTATTCCTTTGAAGCCATGAGGAGAGAAAAGCCCACAGAGAAAGCTGAATTCCTAGGATGTCAAATCCCCAAAGTGCAGCAAGAAGATGAACTCAGAGATGTGTTTCCTGTTGATGTAACCTGAGAACCTCTATAGACAGAGACATACCTTCATTCATGAAACCAAGATGATCCTATAGTATGTGGGAGATTTTGAACAGTTTCTAAGCATGATAATTCAGAGGATTTTACATTAGGGTGTTTCTTTAAATATTTTTTAAAGAAGAAGGTATTTATTCATTCCAAAATCTAGGGAGACTTTCTATTATATTTGGAAAACATGGTAGATATAAAATGATCAATAAGTCAATCATTGCCCCTGTTCTCATGGGAATTGTGGCCTAGCAGGGGTGAAAGGATACTAAATAAAAGGCAAAGAAACATACAAATATTAACTGAGATAAGTTCCTTAAAGTAAAATGCCCTGTGGTATGAGAGTATATAATGAAGGAAATCAGTCCATCTCATTGTCAAAGTATTTCCTGCAGAAATAAAATCTTGTTATATGGTCAAGTGTTTGGCTGGGATTTAAATATGGTATATGTTTAGGGTTGAGAATGTAAATTATTCTAGGAATTTTAAAATGCTAAAATACGAGGAATTGTGTCATATTTAGAATAATAAAAGTCATTTGCACAAAAATGGATGGAACTGGAGAACATTATGCTACGTGAGATTAGTGAGTCACACCACAAAAAGTGAAAAGTTGGATGCTTTCCCTGATATGCAGAAGCTAGGGGGAAAATGGGTCATAGGAGGGATTCTAGATGAAGAACAAGAAACCTTAGTTGTTGAGAATGTCAATTTGAGATTAAAATAAAAAATTTCAACTAATGTCAATTTATGCATTGACAATCTTCCTATAGAATAGTGTAATAGTTATATTTTCTTTGAAAAATAGACTGTCCAACATACTTTATTAAATTACAATATGTACAAATCATTTACTCTCACCTGTTTCAAGTATCCCAAAAATTTATTTTCCTATGAATGGCAGCTTTCAAAAACTGTATTTTGTTTTTTTACCCTTAGGACTAATACTTTCCAATGCTAGAAGGATCTGTGAATCTCCAGGAGATGACTTTGTGTCCCATCCACCTAACAGGGTAGGATGGCATACTGAAAAGTTGACAAGCAGAAATGTGCTGCAAATAAATTTAAAACTAAGTCATAATGATTCGTGGAATATAATAGACCAATTATCTCAAGCTGCTTTTCTTGGAGATCAGAAGGCTCAGTGTGTACAGTAACTGGTTTCCAATCCCAGTTTCATCCATGCAGTTAAGAACCTTTCATCATATATGTTTAACCAGGATTAAGCTTGATCCTCTTTTCCTTATCAATAAGTTTATTAATAAATAGTAACAAACAAATGAATAGCTAAGACTTCCCATTCTGCTTGTTTGTATCAGTGGCCATCCTTTATAGGTTCAGAAGATAAGAGTCTTTGACTTATGGAAGCCCCCACCACCAAAAAAAATGGTATGAGTATGTAAGAATATTTGAAAGTTGTTTGTCAAAGGGTGATTTCCAGGGTCATTTGGACTTAGATTGGCTTCTGAGAAGGTGGAGACTGGAATATGCAGAATGTATAATCAAGTTTAGAAATAAAGAGCTTTCCTGATCTCTGCTGTACCCTTACCCATAGAAGTCATATTGTTTTTACTAGAGGATTCTAGGTTTCAAGCCCTTATCTCTGTGGCTAAGTAATATTGTGAGTATTGATAGATCTCTACTCTTCCTGGTTTGAGATTCTGATGAAGAAATATTGGCTTTATGCAAAAACAGAGAAGGTTTCTTGCAGTTCTAATTTCTTTAACTGTGGCTTTACTGTCCTATATTCTGATCCTTACAAATAGTAAGATAACAATGATAGCCTAAAGGATGATATTAGAGCCAGAGATGGATCACAAGTTCAAGATCAGCCTCAGCAACTTAGCAAGTCTCTCAGCAACTTGGTGAGACCCTGTTTCAAAACATTAAAAAAAAAGGCTAAGAGTATAGGTAGAAGGTAGAATGCCTCTGGGTTCAAAATAATTAGAAATCCATGCTGGAGTACTGGTTCAGGGACAGGAAGTAAGGTGACCCCCATGGCTATGCAGAGGTCCTTCTAAACTGTAGCAGGGCAGACTTTCTCCCAGGCAAAAATGTCTGTTCTCAATATTGAAGCACTAAGTTGGAAGAATCGTACTATGTTTCCACTTCCCTAGATAGAAAGGAATAATGGCAAAACGCCTTGTTCTCCTCTGTAATTTATTATTTTTGGAAATGACCTAGATTGAGGTTTTACTGATGGCATTATCTCCCTATTACAACTTCTTTCCAGTCTTAAATACTGAGAATTTCTCAATCTTTAAAAGTTTTTTTTTTTTTATTACATCCCTTCTATACTCTAGAATCACTCAGAAACCTTTAACCTGGTTTTCTGTCCCCTTTGAAACACCCTGACCACCCTTTCACGAATCTCCTTGGTCTTAACTCCATACACCACAGGGTTGAGAGCAGGTGGGAAGAGCAGATAGACATTGGCCAACAGAATATGAATGTGCAGTGGCACATGGTGGCCAAAGCGGTGTGTGAAGAAAGAGAAGAGTGCTGGTGTGTAAGAGATGAGGATGACACAGACGTGAGAACCACAGGTCCCGAGGGCCTTAGACCGAGCTTCTCGGGAGGAGAGGCGAAGGACAGCTTGGGCAATGAGGATGTAGGAGAGACCAATGCAGAATAGGTCAACCCCGATGACCAACAGCGCAGCTGTCAGCCCATACACACGGTTAGGCCTGGTGTCTCCGCAGGCCAGCTTCACTACTGCCATGTGCTCACAGTAGGTGTGTGGGATCACATGGCTTTGGCAGAAACTCAAACGCCCAATGAGGAAGGGACATGGGAGCATGAGCAAGGAGCCTCGCACCATGGCCCCCACGCCAATTCGGACAATAATGGTGTCCGTGAGGATGGTAGCATAGCGCAGTGGGTGGCAGATGGCCACGTAGCGGTCAAAGGCCATGGCCAGCAGTACAGTGGACTCCATCATGCAGAAGGTGTGAATGAAAAACATCTGTGCCAGGCAGGCAGAGGCAGAGATATGTCCAGCTCCACACCAGAGGATGGCCAGTAGCTTAGGAACTGTGGAGAAGGAGGCAGCCAGGTCGATGGTGGAGAGCATACACAAGAAAAGGTACACAGGCTTGTGGAGGGCTGGCTCCGTGGCCACAACAACCAGAATGGTGATATTGCCCACAATCGTGGCTGTGCCCAAGCAGCACACAGGAAGTGAGAGCCACAGGTGGAATTGTTCCAGGCCTGGGATACCCAGGAGGAAGAACAGAGAAGGGTCCAAGTGAGTGTGATTAGGAGACTCCATGCTCTGGGCCAGAGCGCTGGACATCTTCTCTGGTCAGAAACCCCCACACAACATCATATCGCCTGGAGAGAAAACATACAACAGAAATATAAATGAGGCTACAGTAACACTAGCATAGAATGTTTGGCAATTTCACTATCCATAAAATGGCAATAATATTAGATTTATCCCCTAGAGTTAAGGGAATCACATGAGTTAATATCTGCAAAGAGCTTCACATTATATTTATTGTGTAATGCTTGTTAAACACAATAAATAAGTGAATGAGAAAAGGATCAAAAAGGCATTTAACTTAATTAGAATTGTCTCCTAGCTAAGGACTCTCATCTTCAAAGAGAAAGTTACACTCCATTATCCTTCTCGGAAATATATTTGAATACTCACAGACTTATGGAGTATAGAAAGATTTTAGGTGGGACCATCAGTCTAGAACACAACCTACAAACGTAGTTCACTGGATAAGGTTGGACATCATTTTCATGTTCTTTAATTTAGGATAGTCTCTGATTTGTGATTTGGTTCTTAGTAATTCTTTTATTTTGCTGTTACCTTAGTAGCTTCCAGTCTTTTCATTAATCAATGGATATTTTCACATATACATGCTCAATCTTCATCTGGAACTCCTCCACAAACTACCTCACCAACCCTTATGCACACATTTTTCCTTTCCCCAATATATTGAAGTTAATCCTTTGGAACTTCATTCTACTTCTGAGACAGAATTTTTCAACCTTTTCCTGCCCTCTCTTTTGTCAATCTTTTTAAAAATTTTATTGGTGCATTGTAGTTATGTGTCATAGCAAGATTAAAAATGACATTCATATATGCGCACAACAACCATCTCTTGGTGTGTTTCCGTCTATACCCCAAACCATCTCCCCATACATGTTAGTGTCATTTGTAGTGATATATTAACATATAAACAGAATATTATTTGTTCTGTTTCCCTCCTCAAGTCTCCTTTTTGCCCTCCCTTTCCCAATCCCTTTCTAGTATTCCATTGGCCCTAATTTATATGAATTCTCTTTTCGTTCCTATTTTTCTCTAGCTTCCACTTATGAGAGAAAATGTATGACCTTTGACTTTCTGAGTCTGGCTGATTTCACTTGGTATAATGTTCTCTAGTTCCATCTATTTCCTGCAAATGACACAATTTTGTTTTTAATGATTGAGTAAAACTTCACTGTGTGTATATATCACATTTTATCAATATTTTATTCATATTTTATCTGCAATGCTTGGTGAATCCAAAGAGAAAATATCGTCAAATCCTCCTCATTTTGACATTCCACAATAGTAAGAAGTTATTTTATAATATCACTTTGACTTGTACCTGGACAGTAATGACTCATCTTTCATTCTAGAAAGATCTTATTCTCTGATTTATTCTACCTTTCCCACATCACTAGTCCCTGAGGGAACATAATCCAGAGTTAGGATTATCTACACTAAAAGGAATTATACAAAATATGTAGCAATGGTAAGGGGAAGAAACAGAGAAGCAACCATTAAGATAGAAGTTGAGGTTGGCATGGTGGTGCATGCCTGTAATCTCAGTACTTGCGAGGTTGAGACAGGAGGATCTCAGGTTCCAAAGTAGCCTTAGCAACTTAGCAAGACTCTCAGAAACCTAGAAAGACCTTATTTCAAAATAAAAAATAAAAATGGTTGGTGGTGTACCTGGGAGGTAGAATACCCCTAGGTTCAATCTCCAGTACCCTCATCACCACCACCACACACACACAAGACAGAAGCTGAGAAATCATTTTAGCTGGGAGTTTTCAAAATGGGAATGAGAACTTCATGGCTTGTGATTTTATATCCATTTTTCAACTACAAATATTTAGTGTGCACTTTGTATATACTAGTCCTATTCTGGAACTGGCAATAATTCAAAGGTCAGTACCAAAAAGCCAGGAAATGTAGGGAGTCATAAAATAGTTATCAGAGGGCAATCAACTTCTTCTCATGACTCTTTCTTACTCTCAGTGTGTACATGTTAAGAGAGAGGGGCTTAAACTCTCCTCTTCCTTAATGGACCAGCCCCTCAGTGTATATAAACACTGGAAAAATAAATTCAAAGAAGAGACTCCTCCAGTTTTGGAACAGGTATACCTTCCTTACACAGTTAACCTTGGGCTCCCTCTATGTTGAAGAGATAAAGCTCAAGGTCATCATTAAGATTCTATTGACTCTTTCTGCCCAATTTCTTTTTCTTTTTTCTTTTTTTGGAGTACTGGGAATTGAACCCAGGGATATTCTACTTCTGAGCTACTGAGCTACACTGCCAGCCTATTTTTTATTCTTTATTTTATTTTATTTATTTATTTATTTTGTGTGTGTGTATGGAACTGGAGATTGAACCCAGGGGCATTCTACCTCGGAGCTACGCCCCCAATCCTATTTTTTATTCTTTATTTTTGAAACAGGGTCTCACTAAGTTGCGGAAAGCCTCACTAAGTCACTAAGTAGCTAAGGCTGGCTGTGAACCTGGATCTTCTGGTCTCAGCCTCCCAAGTACAGGATTACAAGTGTGCAGCACCATGCCCAGCTTTATTCTTTATTTTGAAACAGGGTCTCACTAAGTTGTGGAGGGCCTCACTAAGTAGCTGAGGCTGGCTGAGAACCCAGATCCTCCGGTCTCAGCCTCCCAAGTACTGAAATTACAAGCGTGCGCCACCACACCTGGCCTTTTCTGCCCAATTTCTTACTGCTGATCTCTATCTGTCTCCCTAGGCACACAAATTTCTCGTAGGTGCTTACTGAGAAATTATTTCTTAGTAATAATTTCATGAATACCATGGTAAATGCCTTAAACTGTCTTCATAGTGCCTGCCACATCCCTGGTCTGGTTAACATAACATTTGCTTCTTTCTTTATCAGCAGCCCCATTGTGAACCCCTTTCCAAGGACTCAGCCCAATGCCAAATTGAAACTCCTGTTTAGGAAGCCTGCCAATTAGAACCCCAAGTCAGGCTACACCAAGGTGTTATTCAGCAAAATTTCCTAAGGGTAGAGAAGAGTGTGTGTGTGTGTGTGTGTGTGTGTGTGTGTGTGTGTGTGTGTGTATTGGGGGTGGGGGAATTAATAAAGAGAACACTTCCATTGACATTATATACATATCTGAAATCATGAATGCCAATCTCAATATCATGTATAGGGGGGGTGGAGGGAATGCAAAGGGAGCTGGGAGAAGCTCTCCAAGTGCTGTGTGCATGTATGTCTCTATCACTCTGAATTATATTATGTGAGACTACAATACACCAATAAAAATATATTTTTAAAAATTCCTTTCCTGATTTTTAAGTCTCATTCTCCCTGATTTGCAGTACAATTCCCGCAACAATTGCACCTACAGGCTTCTCTAGAAGGCGAAGGAATGCCCTCTTCAGAGTCTTTCCCTAGCCCCAACTCACATGACTCCAGGAGAGCAGACTTGAGAAGGCACAGCATTGGGAAAGTATCATTGGAAGACTGCAAGATCATTACTAGTTTCTGCCCACACTCAACTATAAGAATACAGGGCTTAGAGGTTGTTATACTGTATCTCACAGCCTCCTGGGAATTTGCTGGATTATACTGAGTTTAATGCTGGTGCCACTTAGGGAACTCTGTGTTTCCTAGAAAAGTAGGTGACATTATTTGTCTAGGGGACCTAACATTTCCGGGCCACTGAGGCTAGGAGTGCTTTGATAATGTGACCTGGATTTTCTTCTCCATTTCCAAAGTCACTCCATCATTCCCCAAGGATCCCAGGACAAGTTTTTCCTTCCGTTCTCTTTTGCAATTATCCCTGGCCCATTCTACTATGTTTTCTTCTTCCTGGAATCTGCTGTTACAAAGAACTTATTGCACATTGTCTACCATTACATAACTGCAGTGTGACAGGGTTTGTGAGATGCCTTGCCATTTTTTGTTGTTGTTGTTGTTGTCTATTACCTGTGCAAGATGGTAATGCAACTCAATAGCAAATTGTGCCTGTATGTAAAGTCTAGATGATGTGACTTGCAGTTTATCATATGGAATAATTATCTAGAAACTGAGAAAGGCAGAGAAGAGACGACATATGCACTAAGCATTACCAAGCCTGTATCTCCTGGTACCTTTTGCTGGGAAACTACCCATTGTGCTTATCTCAATAAACTGTATTTTCAGAGAGCTCCTTTGCCCTAAATTCATAACCCAGTTTTATAATGGGCCTCACTCACTCTTAGTACCAATACTCCCAATACACAAAACATTTATTTGGTATTAATGTCTTACCACTAATACAATTTATTCCATGAGGCATCTTAAACCTTCCTCAGATCATAAACATGTATCTTAAACTATTATTCCCAGAAAAAGAGATCTTTTCATTATCTACGACCTGATATTTTTCAGGAAAACTCCCACGAATTGCCACTATAGAATGGTAGTCTTTCTACAATTTGCTGCATTTAGTCTCCTCATCACCATTCCAAGTACTTACTTGGACTTTTTCTCCTCCAGCTACACCATGTCTAAGGGAATCTATCCTTGTTATGAGCATTCCTCACACTTAGACTAGATATGAGTTCTGGTCAACTGCATAAGCTTGATCTTAGCTTCTGAAATACTCTGTATGCCAGTGGTGTGCAAATTTTAGTGCACTTCAAAATTACCTCTTGTTAAAACACACATTGTCTAGAGTTCCTCTTATGACCCACTTTCTCCCTAGCTTCTACATATTAAGGAGAGCATAACTGAAGGTGACAGTGCAGGGGAATGCCCTAATGCACATGATGTACTTTCACAAATATATCAAAGTCAATTACTAGACTGAACTTGAGAGGGAGGGAGGGAGAGGGAAAGGGGCAGGAATTGGAGAAGGGTTAAATGAGAAATGTGTGCAAGCATGCCTTTACCAGCTTGTACCTAACAAATATGATTACAAGGCACCAATAACACACACACACACACACATACACACACACACACACACACACACACACACACATTGTTAGTACATACTTCTGATTCAGTAAGTTAGGAGGCCTTTCTGACAATTTCTCAATTAGTTCTGATGCTGCCAATTCAAAGATCACACTTTAAGAACCACTATTATAAGAAAATAAGTATTTAAACATTTTTTACTTTTTCTTCCTAAATTGCTATCTGGTCTGCACTCCTGGTGAGTTTTACTGGATAATGTTGGCTACTAATATAATTAAACACATAATTAAATATGACTGTTTTATGACCCATGAATGGCATAAATTCTAGATAGATTAGAGAGACACATTTGTAACATTTTACAATAATATCTTGATGACACAGGGCAAACAATAAAAAGTAAGACAGATATGGACAAATTACAAATGAAGCAACTGGTACATTTCTTTTTCTAACAACTTATCTTAATATCACATGGAATTATATCATTAAAAGTGAATAGGTTAGGAGAAAATGATTATAATATGGGTAAATGTCAAGATATTGATAGGAATAAAGCAAATTATAAGTTGATTTTTAAAAAGAGTAATAGCCCCTTAGGAAAATGGGCAAAAATATACGGAAATAAGTTCACTTGATGAGTTAATAAATTTAGCAGAAAAATGCAACTGGAAACAACAATGTAGTGTCATTTCATATGCATCAGATTAACACAATGACCCACACCATGTACTAGCCAGAATGTAAAATGACAAATATTTTGGAGTTAAACTTAGCAATATGTAGTAAAGGTAAATGTATGTATAACTCTGAGTAAAGCTACTCTGTTTCTTTGCATATATTGAATTAGAGGATAGTCCACCTTTATAATATCATGTAACAGCAAAGGAAAAAATGGTATTTCGGTATAAAGGAAGAAGCCTGCTCATGATTGGAGGGTGCTCAATCTCCAAAATAATGTCCCACATTCACTCCCAGCTTCCATGAGGACTGTAGAGACCCATAGCTTGGCATGCCTGTAACTCATTTGTTGTCAAAAAATGTATAATCAGAGCAGACCAATTAGGACACTGAAATATGTAGAAGAAGATAAAATGTCTGTGCTTTACAGAATTATTTATGAAAGCCAAAAAGTTAAAACATGTACATTTTAAAAATTATATTTTATCCAAAGGATGAGTTTCTATACTACAGTTAAAATAAAGAACTAGAAAAAATAACTAGATTGTGTAAAATGTTGCATGATAAAGGTTATGCAGTAAACCTTTTATTTTTTTGCAGTAAACCTTTTGTATCTAGACACACAAATGAAGCAAGACAATATATATTAATAGCTCAACATGATTAATTAAGAAACAAAATGTAGCTGGGCATGGTGGCACACACCTGTAATCCCAGTATTTGGGAGGTTAAACAGGAGGATCCCAGGTTTAAGGATAGCTTCAGCAACATAGCAAGACCCTCAGCAACCTAGCAAGACACTTTTTCAAAACAAAAAAGTAAAAATGACTCCGGGTATAGTTTGGAGGTAGAATGCTCCTATGTTCAATCTCCAGTACCACACACAAAAAAGTGTATAAGAAGAATATATGCTAAGCTTATGTCATTTACTGACTCTTAGGTGAGAAAGAGGAGCAGCTCTTTCTGGTATTTACTGGGCAGAAAGCAGAGGTGATAGAATTCTGCACAGTGAAAAACTGCCTTACATCCACTAAAAGATATTTGTGTACATGAAAAATATCTTGATCAGCATCAGCATCTAGACCAAAACTAAAATAAACACAAAATACTTTAGTTTTAGTTTTCATTTGTCATGATAGTATTATATAACAAAGCACTTGAAATTCAATGCTTTATGTGATAGGTACAATAATATTCTGCCACCTCCACCCTCCAAAGAACCTCCAAGTCACGGGGTATGTTGACACAGGCCTGTAATATCAGTACTTGGAAGGCTGAGACAGGAGGATCGCAGGTTCAAGCCCAGCCTCATAAACTTAGTGAGACCCTGTTTTGAAATAAAAATAAATTATTGGTGGTATAGCTTGGAGTTAGAATGTCCCTGGGCTCAATTCCCAGTAACACAAACAAACAAACAAACAAAAGACCTTCATGTCCTAAATTCTGGAGCCCATGAAGATGTGGGGTTACATGGCAAATGCATTAAGGTTAGCCCTGAGATGACATTAAAGTTGAGGTTGTTGAGATTATTTTGGACTATTCAGGATGACCTAATGCAATAAAAAAGCAGGTAAAAGAGAAAGAAAGAGTGAGAAGAGTGACAACCAGAGGGATGAGCTGAGAAAGACTTAGCCAGCTTTATCTGGCTCTAAAGATGGGAAGTAAAAATGTGAAAAGATCAAGGAAACTGAATTTTATTGCATAGCTTTCACAGTGATGTAACTTCTCTATGAAACTGGCTGCACCTTGAGGGTTGTTTCTGCTTTAGTTTGTTCAGAACTTTCCCAAGATATTTTAAATCAATATGGCAAAATATTCAATATTTAAGTTCCGAGCACCATTCACCTTTGTTTGCTACTGTCCTATTTACAGAGGTTAACATCTGACTTCTTCTTTAGGTTTCTGTTCTGGTCATGCCTGGGATGATATGTTGAAAGATATATTGTTTGTCTTTATTGCATACATTATACGTATTATACATACATATATATGCCTATTACATGAATTATACCTACAGTTATTACTTATATTGTAAATTATTTTTATTGCTCCTCTGAATTAACTAGGATAGTATATGGATTTTATGTTTATTATGTGGATCATGCACATCATTTCATAATTAAAATCACAATAATACTGGATTTGAGTATTGATTCACTGCTCAGTAATAAAACACACATTAACAAAAAAGAAAAAAATTTTCTCAATGCCATCTATATTTCCACAAAGAATTAATGGTAGCCATCCTCCTACCATTTCAAAATTAATAACAAGGTTATTTAGAATTTCATCAAAGAGGAAGGAAGTTGAGATGCAATATACAGATTTTTATTAAAGGAACCTGTGACTTTATAGGGTAAAAATGTCACCCCAAAGCTGTCCTGTTTTGACCAAAGTGGGAATAAATGCAACTACATAAGCATAGAAAAACTCATTATCATATGAAAGCTGGGAATGGCCAAAATTATCCTCCTTTTCCCTCTGGGAACTACTTTTCAAGTCGCATCGTCCTTTGAGTAAAAGCCTGAAGGGATGCCCTAATGAACCACCTCTTGTACCCTCCCTCTTTCCTTGGTCTCCCAAGAGTCATGATCATACTCAGAGCTCTTGAAAGATGAAAGTATAACTTCCAAAATATCCCTTATATAGTATAAAAGCCTTGCTCCACTGTTACAAGAAAACTTATGTGTTGTGTTGCAGGAAAGAAATACAGGAAGAGAGCCCTGGTGGGCAGAGAGCTCCTCCCCTCAGCTTTCCCTTCCCAGTTCAGGGAAAAAGAGAACTAGCATTCATTGAAGAATGAGGTAGACAGATTTAAGTTATGACTTTCAAATGACAATGCTCTGGTTATTAGAAGCAAAGAGGTTGGTAAGAAGAATATAGTGAAAATTTTCCAGGTAAGTTCTGATTTAAATCATCAAAACAACTCCCCTGCGTCCCCTTCTTTCAGTCAGTTGTTTTCTCTAAGCTTCTTCTACCTGTAGCCCCCACTTATTCTCTAGCCACTCAGCAATTCTACTCCAGACCCCTGAAAGTAATTCTTCTCTTCTGAAGGCTGAGCAAGTTTACAGGAGATTTAAGGGGTGAGAAAGTAAAAATCTAAGAATCTAGGGCTTTAAAATAATGCAGAAGCCAGGGGTGGTGGTGCATGCCTGTAGTTCCAGTACTTGAGAGGCTGAGACTAGAAGATCATGGGTTTGCAGCCAGCATCAGCAATTTAGCAAGGCCCACAGCAACTTAACAAGACCCTGTTTCAAACTAAAAAAAAAAAAAAAAATAGGGCTGAGGGTGTACCTCAGAGGTAGAATGACCCTGGGTTCAATCCCTAGTATGATAACAGAAATAATAGTAATAATAACAACAACAATAATAATAACAATAATACAGGAATATTATGAGATATCTGAAGAAATGGGTTAGTTAACAATCCCTGTCTCTGAGTCAGTACTTAATGAACACTAGTTAAATGAGAGGAATTTCTTAGCTTAAGCACTGGGCAAGAGAAACTTAGATGTAGGCAAAGTCATAATGCGGGCAAGAGAGGAAAAGTAAAGATAGGAGTGAACTGAATGTGAATTTTTCAAGTAAAGAAAGGGAGGTGGAAAGCATTCAGTACAAAAGGAGGTGTCAGTCAACGGTCTACTTCTCATTTTGTCCTCAGGACTCCATATAATTAATAGTAAGTCATAGTGAATTTCTCACTATTTCCTAAGTACACCTATGTTTCAGATATTGTATCTTTTCACTTCTTTTTCTCTAGCCAGCATGCTCTCCCTTGCTTTTTCATTTTCCTAAATTTATTATTGTTTCAGTCTCAGCAGATTGTACTTTAAAATTTTCTATGCCCCTGTAGAAGGGAGAGTCCCTTCAATGCTCCCATATACTCTTTTCCATCTCAGTTATAACATTTATTGAACTGTGTTGTTACTATCTGTACGATCAGTAGAGAAATTAAAATCAGTAATTTATCAAGGCCCACAGCAACTTAACGAGACCCTGTTTCAAAATAAAAAATAAAATAGGGCTGAGGGTGTAGCTCAGAGGTAGAATAACCCTGGGTTTAAGATTTAATCCCCAGTAACACACACACACACACACACACACACACACACACACACACAATTTAATGAAGTATAAAAGTGTTTAAAAACAAAGGTTATTTAAAATATGATATGTAGCTGAGCATGGTGGTACGCTCCTGTAATCTCAGTACTTGGGAGGCTGAGACAGGAGGATTGAAGGTTCGTAGCTAGCCTCAGCAACTTACAGCAAGGCTCTCTGAGGTTGGGTGAGACCCTATTCCAAAATTAAAGAAAAGAAAATAGAGCTGGGGTGTAGCTCAGAGGTAGAATGCTCCTGGGTTCAATCCCCAGGACCCCCCCAAAAAATCATATGTATGATATATGGTTTAGTATAACTAAAACAAATTGAAGACACAATGACACTTTCACCAACTAATAAAAACACAGGGAGCCATTTTAAATTTTATGGGAATAAAACTGAAAGAGCAAGTGCGAGGAGACAAGCAAAGCTTCCCATGCTGAAAGAAGAACCTAAAGACCAGGAATGAAGTGAGCAGAGAGAGGGGAGAGTAGGAGAAGTTACACCTGGAGAGGTGAGCTGAAACCAGGTGCTCCCCTGCACATCATGAGTACCACAGGAATTCACGATGACCGACCGTATATCAGCGTGTCTTGTGCACCATGGCATAACTTCTCATTTTATTCCTTTCCATAAATGGAAAGCCTTTGAGGGTTATGATACCATGTAACTTATACTTTTAAACATTTTTAAAGATGATATGGGAGCCGGGCGTGGGAGCGCACGCTTGTAATCCCAGCATTTGGGAGGCTGAGATCGTAGGATTCAGGTTCGAGGCCAGCCTCAGCTACTTAGTGAGGCACCTCCGCAACTTACTGAGACCCTGTTTCAAAAATAAAAGAATAAAAAATAGGGCTGGGGGTATAGCTTAGAGGTAGAATGCCCCTGAGTTCAATCCCCAGTACCAAAAAAAAAAAAAAAAAGATAATATGGCTGCTCCATGGGCAATAAGCAGTGTGTAGGAAAAGAGAAGCAGAAAGACTAGTAAGGAGTTATATCAGTCTCCAAGTGAAAGCTAAGTGTGCCCCGGCTAGAAGGGTGAGTCATGAGTCATGATGGTGCAAATGAGAACAGGGGAGATCTCAGAGGAAAGGGAGTATTGAGAGGGCAGCAGACTGAATCATTGAAAAAGCAAGTTCTTTTGTGAGGAAAGGAAATGTGATTTAGATGGAGATGAGTAAGCTTTAAGTAAGAATGTGGCAAATCATCCATTTTAATAGGAAGACACAGTGTGTAGGTACCCACGCAGTGTGTGCAATTTTGGGTATTAGGTAAGTGAGGAAATTCTATTTTGATACCTTTCCTTCTCTTTTCCTTCCTTCCTTCCTCTCTTCCTTCCTTCCTGTTTGTAATGGGAATTTAATCCAGTGGTGTTCTACCACTGAGCTACATATCCAGCCCTATTTTATTTTGAAAGAGGGTCTTGCTAAATTTCTGAGGGTCTCACTAAGTTGATGAGGCTGGTCTCAAACCCGCAATCCTCTTGTCTCAGTCTGTACTGGGATTTCAGGCATGTGCCATGACACCTGGCTTCTTCTATTTTCTTACAAAATAGAAAGATCATCTTCTGGTTTTTAGGTGCAAGGCGGAAGTATTGGGAGAATAAGAAGAAAAACAGTGAAATGAAATTTTTTACAGAGTAAGAATGAGGATAGAAATATGTTCTGATTACCTGGATGTTCTGAGAACACATGTGAGGACTGTGGTCAAACTAGAATCAATAACCACAGTTGTGTGTTTCTTGGAAGTTATGCTCAATTGCTCAGGTATAGGTACAGAGCAGATAGATGTGAGTTTGACAATAAGTACACCTTTATTAGTACAATGAAAGAAGAGAAGAAGCTGGGTGTGGTAGCACATGCCTGTAATCCCAGGACTTGGGAGGCTGAGACAAGAGGATCTCAAATTCAAGGCCAGCCTCAGCAATTTAGCAAGGCCTTCTGCAACTTACTGAGACCCTATTTTAAAATAAAATATAAAATAGGGCTGGGAGTGTAGGTCAGAGGTAAACTGCCTCTAAAGAATCACTAAAGCAGAAGGTGCTAGGAAAAGTGAACTGGAAAACTCTGAGCTACATGTAAGAGAATGTAGTCCTAAAAACAAGATTTCAAAGGTGTTTTGAAGGTGTTGCAGTAATTCTAGTATTTTATTTATAACATTGTGAGTCACTTTAGTGTAGTGAAGTAAAAGATCATTGAGAGTGAGAAGTTCAAGAAATAAAAAATAATGTTCTTTACTTGATTGCTTATATGAATTAATTCATAGGCAATAAGACAAAAACAGTGATAGAGAAGTACAAAAATAAATAAACATACCTTGACATGCAACAAAGATGAAAATTCAGCTAGCTGAGGAAAGGTGATTCAGAGCACAAAAAATAACTGAAGAGGGAAGCATGACCCAGAAGCTGGTGTCTAAATGGGTCTGAGTTTTCAAAGTGGAAAGAGAAATAAAGATCTGGAAAGTGTAGTAGAGAGCAAGAAGACCTAATACACACCCTTTTTCAGGAGCTATAGTCTGTGAGCAATGAAATTCATAAAAGCAATGTTTGTCTGGGTGTACAGAATGTTATATTTTTAAAGCATAGCCTAGTTTCTGTTAAGAAGGTGAATTTTCAAATAAACATTTTTTGACAATAGCCTATGATCTCTCTCTCTCTCTCTCTCTCTCTCTCTCTCTCTCTCTCTCTCTCTCTCTCTCTCTCTTTCTCTCTCCTATCTCTTTATTCTCTTCTTTCTTTTTTACTTTGAAAAAGAGTCTCACTAAGTGTTGAGGGTCTTCCTTCATGTGATCCTCCTGACTCAGCCTCTCAAGTACTGGGATTACAGGCATACACCACCACACCTGTATAATAGCCTATGACTTCTAAAGACCACAGTGTAAAGATTTTGAAAGGAATGAATAGGAAAATAATTGAATATGATTAGGAGATTCTATAACTATTTAGTGATTGGAATATTGATGATAAAACCTGACCACGAAGACTAGGTTTTCTTCAAATGGCACCAGAAATAAGTATGCCAGATATGATGAGGTTGGTTCTGAATACATCTGAGGGGGAGAGGGATGTTTATATCTAACAAATTCTCTTATTCAGATCTAAATTATATTCTTTTCTGATACCTTCCATAGATAGGTTACAGTGTCAAAGAGGACAGGGGTATTGTGTGTTGATGGTGGAGGATGGGTAGATGGGGGCTGAGTTTGGGTTTACCAAAAGCATAAGGAGATCTGTGGGTCTCCTCTAACTCTTGTTGTGGGCTGAGTTTAGTTCAGGGCATTATCAATTGTATTAGGAATATGACTTCCCTAGATGCTGCAGAGGTTGGTGCTGAGGCTGTGGAAGAGGAGCAATCTTGCCAGCCTATAATACAGTTTATAATTCTTAGCAAAAATTTAAGGTCTGGAAATAATTTTTTAAGAATTTAAATGCTTTATCCATGTATGTTTTCTCTATGACAAATAAAGAATATTCTTCGCTAAGAGCACTTATAAATTAAATATGAGATGATAGCTATCGTCCTTCTAAATAATAGTATGCAAAAATAATTATTGATATTTGAGAGCCCAGTTGGCTGTAAAATGATGGAACTCTAAATAGATGATTAGATCTATTAGAGTTTTGCAATTTGAATAGAATGTTGTAGATACTACAATAATCAGAGCACTGATTGTGGAATAAACAATGAGAAGGACAAGAGGACAGACCTTCATGTCATAAATAATGGGTAAATACAGTGGAAGGGGGAGTTAGAAGATTGAGAAGGATATGAGTGTGTGTAGGGATGGTGATAGACATTGCTTTTGCTGCTGCTGCTGCTGTTGTTGCTATTTTTAAATTTTATTTTTTTCACTTTCTTTTTTTGGGGGGGTGATAGACATTGGAATTGCACAATTATTCCATCTATCTAAATATTTAATTTGAGCCGGGCGTGGTGGCGCACGCTTGTAATCCCAGCATTCGGGAGGCTGAGACCAGAGGATCCGGGTTCGCGGCCAGCCTCAGCTACCTAGTGAGGCACTCCACAACTTAGTGAGACTCGGTTTCAAAATAAAGAATAAAAAAATAGGGCTGGGGGTATAGCTCGGAGGTAGAATGCCTCTGAGTTCAATCCCCAGTACCGCAAAAAATAAATAAATAAATAAATAAATAAATAAATAAATAAATAAATATTTAATTTGCCCAGAAGTGAGGCAGAATGAAGCTAGAGCAGAAGACTATGATCTTTAATTTTTCTGTGTCTGTAATAGGTGCCTCCTACCTGTCTATCAATATTATTGTCCTCATTCTGTGTTTATGTCTTGTTAGTTCCAAAATCAATAAAAAACTATTCAATTCCCAATTAATTATTTTAATTATATACTTATCTCAACCTAGTTCAGAGACTTTATGGATAGAGATCATTTTAAGGATATGAAAGAATCTGACACTTTAAATTCTGTGTTATCTTTTACTGTAACTTTACCAAAGGCATTAATTTTATGAGTGTCAAGACTGGGGATGTAGCTCATTGGTAGAGTGCTTGCCTAGCATGTGTGAGGCTCTGGGTTCAATCCCCAGTACCGCAAATGCCAGTTTATAACTGTCAGATTTAGTAGGTTGGAAGAGTAATGTGTAAGGGGTGCTACTTGACAAGAATTTTAGCTGTAATAGTCAATTAAGGCCAGATACCTATAATAAAAGCAAGGAGTTCTTTAAATGGAGACTATAAAAAACAATGAGTAATAATTATGAGTAAATTCATATTCTAGATTTTCCTTGGTGTTGTTAGTCTTTTCTCCCCATATAAAATTGCTATAAACAATAACTTCTTCCCATCCAAGTACTAATGAGGCCCGACCCTTCTTAGCTTCTGAGATCAGACAAGATAGGGCGCACTTAGAGTGGTATGGCCATAGACAAACATTAACTTATTAGAAGTCCAAGTGCAATATCATTTCCCCTCATTATGCGGATATACCAATATCTACTTCTTGTAAGAACCCATGAATCATCCTCATGACTCCAACAGCTCAGATGGTTTCTAAATATCATTTTACATCATTACATTGTTCCCTAAGCATAGAACCATAAGCAGAGAATATCAGCTTAAATTGAATATCCATGACTTAAAAAACATAGGTGGAATGGACATTGGGTGGAAGGTGGAAGACGGTAGGTACCATAAAGGTGGATGTTAGTGGACATGGTTTTTTATTTAATCACTTAGAGTACCTATACTTCCCTGAAAAAAGAGAGAAATTCTGCTTAGTTTATAATTGGAGTTGAAGAATAAATGAGTACTCTTAGTTAGACCAGTGTACTAACTTGAAGTAACACCTCATGATTAAAGGTAACAATCTACCCACAAAGACCATTTGTTACAAAACAGAGAGAAATGCATAAATCAGGTGAAAAACTGTAAAGGATATTCCAACATAGCATAGCTTAGGAGATGGTAAGAAATAGCCAACGAATAGTGTCCTTATTTGGACATTATATCTTCCATATTCCCTCACTCAAAGAAAAGGGCTTTGGGAGAGAAAAGACACACGACCAGTGAGTGGGTTCCTGAAAGAAGGACATAAAATTAAAAGCACTCAAAGGAGATTTTCCCCAACAACTCAGTACTCCTAGAACAAGATATGAGGAAGCACATTTCCTCTCTTTATAAATACATATTAGAGGCTTCCCAATAAAAATATCATAGCTCTTCTATCAGGTTCTTTCTTCCTTTCTTCAAGGATAAAAATGGTTTCTGCTACTCTTACTCAAAACATCAGAAAAAAAGGATTGAAGTATATAGGATCTCTGAATGTGGAGGGTTGAGAATAAATATCCAGTACGTCATCTCTTACATAGAAAAGAAGTCAAAGCCTCAAAAGGAATTGGTTGCTAAAACAATAGAGTGTTTAGAGAAAGAGCTGAAACCAGACTGTGGATTTCATGATTCCTAAGAGGCATTCTGCCATGTCTCTCTGGGTCCCAACTGAGCAAATCAGTATCACCTCAAATAGCAAAAACAACCCACCACTCATGTCTCATTGGCAGGTGTCTAAACTTTCTTTAACAACCACCAACAGTTTCTGCCATGCTAATCTTCAACCATTCCAGCTCTGTGACCTTCACTCTACTGGGCGTTCCTGGCTTAGAGTCGCAGCACTTGTGGCTATCAGTTCCTTTCTCCTCCATTTTTCTGGCTATCCTAGTCAGCAATGGTGCTATCCTCTTCCTGGTGGTCACAGAGCCTACGCTTCACACACCAATGTACCTGCTCCTGGCCCTGCTGATGACGGCTGATCTCATATCTACTCTAGCTCTGGTGCCCAAGCTCCTGTGCATCTTCTGGTTCAGTGATGGAGACATAGCTTCCGGTGCCTGTTTCACTCAGATGTTTTTCATCCATGGAGCATCCGTGGTACGGTCAGCCCTACTTGTTACCATGGCCTTTGACCGCTTTGTGGCTGTGTGTGAGCCATTACGCTACAACACGATTCTGAGCCATTCTTTAGTTGCACGCCTAGGACTGGTGGCTCTAGCCAAGGGTGTGATTCTTATCCTGCCCATGCCTCTTCTACTTCGAAGGTTAACTTTCTGCCGCACAGTCATTCCTCACACATACTGTGACCACATGGCTGTGGTGAAGATGGCCTGTAGCCACACCAGACCCAATCGTATTTATGGGCTCTTTGTGATCTTGCTCGTGGTAGGATTTGATCTGCTCCTTATTGGCTTCTCTTATGCCCTGATCCTGCAGGCTGTGGTACGTCTCAAGTCTCGGGAGGCCACCCTCAAAGCCCTCAATACCTGCTCAGCCCACCTCTTTGTCATCCTTGTCACGTATGTGCCTGCACTCTTTTCTTCTATTACCCACCGCATCGGTCGCAATATCCCACCTCACGCCCATATTCTCCTTGCCAATCTCTACCTTCTGCTACCCTCAATGTTCAACCCCATCATCTATGGGATAAAGATGAAAGAAATACGGGATAAGGTGGCCAAATGCCTGTGCAGAGGATCAACATAGGCTGTGGGTCCTAGCAATAATCCTGCAAGTCACTGAGGGTAACTGAAAATGCCTTTGACCAACCATCCAAGACAAAGTTTTATTTCCAGATAAGCTGTGGGAAGAAGAAATATGGAGAATATGGAACAAGAATCTTCCTTCCTTCCTTCCTTCCTTCCTTCCTTCCTTCCTTCCTTCCTTCCTTCCTTCCTTCCTCTCTCCCTCCCTGCCTCTCTGCCTTCCTCTCTTCCTCCTCTTCTCCCTCCCTCTCTCCTTCCCTTCCTTTCTCTTCTTTCCAGGACCCATATGTTTGTACTTCCATTAAACTGTGAACTACGAAAAGGAGATCTTAAAATATCTCTTTATATGTGTGTTTAAAAGGGACAATATGATGACATGGGACTCCTGATGTTTCTCATATCTGTGCTCAAAAACTATAAACAAAATTTATTTGTAAATTATGAATATTATCCTTTTTGTCTCAGTTAAGAGTTTATACTTGCTTCAGCTTTCTTTGTATTTACTATATCTCAAATTCTCTGTATCTGCATCTAACTACTACCTTCTTATTCAAAGGATCCTGTCATACTTATTTATTTTTATTTTTTAATTTTTTGCAGTGCTGAGGATGGAACCCAGAGGCATTCTACCTCTGAGCTATACCCCCAGCCCTATTTTTATTCTTTTATTTATTTATTTTTGCAGTACTGGGGATTGAACTCAGGGGCATTCTACCTCCAAGCTATACCCCCAGCCCTATTTTTTATTCTGTATTTTGAAACAGGGCCTCACTAAGTAGCTGAGGCTGGCCGGGAACCCAGATCCTCTTGTCTCAGCCTCCCAAGTACTGGGATTACAAGCGTATGCCACCATGCCCAACTACTTATTTTTTGTATACCTTTAACATAACTTTTTAGGAAATTGATTTTCATCATGATATTTAAAAAAATACATTGATGTAATGTGGCATTTTTCTAGTACTGTCTGGATGATTGTGATGATGCAGAGGCATATGACAAAAATAAACAAACCTGATAAATACACACAAACACACACACACACACACACACACACACACACACACGATGCAGGCACTATTACATATTGCAAAAGATATATCCAGATGCTTAATTTCTGTGATTAGGAGTTCCATATTTAAAAAGAATGTGTGAACAGGAAGCCATCTGTTTCTGAAATGATATTCCTTTATTTGAAGTGATTGAGTCACTTGAATCATATGCAAAGACCCATTTATATTGTTGTGGTGAAGAATTGCTTTGTCAATAATGTTTTAAATCATTGTAATTAGTGAAATTTCTATCTAATCATTTAAATATATAGTTACCAATGTAATAAGTAAGGCAAATATAAGATTAGGTAGTTAGGCAGAAATGTTCCCTTTCTAAGTAAAGATAAGCCAAATGAAAATATGGAACATAAGAAATATTGAGAAACAGGATAATCATAGTTTTAGCACAAAGTTAAACATACGTGATTGTTGAAATTAAAGTTATGAGAAAAGATCCTACATTTCTAAACTCCCCTTAAATTTATACCACTGTGCTGGAAATTCTCAAAAGAATACTGATATGAAGGATAAGGGCAATGTTTGTAGTCTTTTCTTATAAACTTTTACTGGTGTGTTACCATTACATACAATGATGAGATTCAGAGTGATACACTCATACATGCACACATCAATTGGTGTATTTCTCTCTGAATCCCTTACTTCTCCCACTCCTGACAATTCCTAATTTCTGCTTTAAACTATATAATCTATAAATTTCAAGGCTATCTTTCATTCTTTTGACCTGGAATAGGCAGGACCTTCTGTAGTGGATACTCCTTGCTCTTGAACTGTACCTGGTCCTGCCTTGTCTCTAGAGCAAGAATGTACCTATAAAAGAAAGAAAAAATATTTCATATCACCCATATAAGAAAGGAGAGAAACCGTTCTTTCTAGCCTATACAGCTGTCAATTCTCTTAGTAAAGAAATATTCTATGTGACTCTTCAGTATGAAAGTGCTTTTATGGAGTGTATGTTGGGAAGGTTGACATGGAAGGAAAAAATGCTGGAGTCAGCTCACGAATCGCTGGTGGCTTCTTCAAGCCTTTTTGTTTTCTGTTGAGATTTAGAGCATGCAGAGAAGATTTATATGTAACACTGACTCTCAGCTGCCATTATGATCAGCATGGCAGAGGTCATACGGAAATGAAGGAAACAAATTACTGAATATTCTACTGTCTTCAAAGTAGTGTAATATCATTGATGGAGAAGAATTATAGATTTAAAACTTTGGATGAAGATGGGTATACTGCATAATAAGAAACCCTAAGAACAATTCAGGACATTAGCTAAGGTTGGAGTCTTTCTATTCTAGAACAGTAATGAAAGGAAAGGTCCTACCTTATGTTCCTGATATTCTGTTAATTTTAGCAGAAATGCATCTGTTCGGGCAGTTGAATTCATTTTCTAGATATTTTTATATATAATAGCTCATCAAATCATGTCAACTATAACTCAACTTATGTAATAACATGTTTTGCATGCTACATTATGGAGGCTGAATTTCCTTATGTAACTTTCCCATCATCATGCAGACAATGAGTACCTAAGCCTGAATCCAAATCCTTATCTATCTCACCAAAACATCGTCTGCCTCGATTATGCCCACGTTATCTCTTTGAAGATAACCAAGAAAAAAGAATGAGAAAGTCATGGGGCAAGACAAAGTAGAACAGTAGGAGAGGTTTCAATAATAAAATACCTCCTACCTAATGACAAAAATTAACTTAAGACCTACTTTGATTAGAATATAAACAGTTAAAAACTATATGGAGAACTGAAAACATATTTTCTAGTTACTTTCTATTGTGTGTGTTGGGGGCAGGCGCTGGTGGATACTGGGGATTGAACCAAGGGCATTCTACCTCTCTGTAGGGCTTTCCTCTCAATGCTGGTTTTCCAGTAGCTGGTAATGACGACTAGCTAACACAAATTATGTCATTTTATCAGTACATCTTCAAATGTGCATGAACTTGGAGATTTCGGTGGTCATTAACACGTTACAACGTCTTCAGTTTTTATGCCTTTTCCCATCTGCCCACCCATATTCTTTTAATCCAGACCTCCTGCCCTTCAAGTTTTGGTCCATTATTTCTATAAGCACACTCAGACAGCCAGGCCACAGGTCATTGCCCCAGCGTTTATATTCACACCATAGGACACTTCCCCTTCCATTTAAGGTAGTTGATTCTTAAGCCAGGCATGGTGGTGCATACCTGTAATCCTAGTACTTGAGACAGGAGGACTACAGGTCCAGGGCTAGCCTTAGCAACTTAGCAAGGCCCTCCACAACTTAGTGAGACCCTATTTTTAAAAAAAAATAGAATGCAGGGTGTAGCTCAGAGATAGAATGCTCCCCAGTACTACCAAAAAGAGAGAGAGAGAGAGAGAGAAAGAGAGAGAGAGAGAGAGAGAGAGAGAAAGAAAGAAAAAGAAAGCAAATATTTCTTGCACTACTAATAGCTCCACTCATTTGAAATATTTTTCTTCTCACACTATGTTTAGGTCTATGCCTAAATGTGGCTGCAGTGCAAGTTCCATCCACTTTCTGCTTGCACTCACTTGCCAAGATGTCCACACTATCAACTGTACCAGGTCTCTTTCTCTTCCTCAGTTAGTCATGCCAGATGCCCCAACCCACAATACATGTAATCAAGTTAAAATAAAATTACACAGGCTAAGGGTAGGGCCTAAGATAATGACTGGTGTCTTCTTTTTTTTTTTTTTTTGCAGTACTAGGAATTGAACCCAGGGGCATTCACCTCTGAACTACACCCTCATCCCTACTTTTTATTCTTTAATTTGAAACAGGATTTCACTAAGTTGCAAAGAACTTCACTAAGTAGCTGAGGCTGGCTGCAAACCTGCAATCCTTCCATCTCAGCCTCCCAAGTACTGGGATTACAAGCATGCACCACTATGCCCAGTTGACTAGTGTCCTCATAAAAAGAGTGACGTTTTGTTTTGTTTTGTTTTGTTTTGCGGTACTGGGGATTGAACTCAGGGGCATTCTACCTCCGAGCTATACCCCCAGCCCTATTTTTATTCTTTATTTTGAAACCGGGTCTTGCTAAGTTGTAGAGTGCCTCACTAGGTAGCTGAGTCTGGCCTCGAACCCAGATCCTCCGGTCTCAGCCTCCCGAATGCTGGGATTACAAGCGTGTGCCACCACGCCTGGCTTGATGTTTACTTTTTATAACACCAAAATGAATTGTTTTTTTAATTTTATTTTTTAATTTTTTATTGCTAGTGTACAGAAATACAACTGATTTTTGTAAATTGAACATTTTCCCATTTGTAACCCATATGTTTGTTTATTAGCTCGAATACGGTTTTTGTTTATTTATTTTTTAGTTTAAAAGGAGGAATATTTGGACACAGACAAAGGGAGGATGGTATAAGGAGACACACAGGGAGAATGCCATGAGATGACAGAGGCAGAATTAGACTGATGTGCCTTAATGTCAAAGAATGCTGAGGATTGCCAGCAACCATCAGCATCTAGGAGAGAAGAGGAGAAAGATGGTCCCCAGAGCCTTCGCAGAGTTTGTGGCCCTGCTGACACCTTGATTTGAGGCTTATAGTCTCCAACTTATCTGTTCTGAGAAACTAATGCACTGCACTGATAAAATACTACCAGACATCATCTTGAGGGGGGGGTGTTTATATTCTACATACTATATTTTAACATTTACATTTTATGCTGTGTATTTTGATGATCAGACAAAGACTGCTGCAATAAGAAAATAAAAAGTGCATATATCCTTTTCTCCAATAAATATTTCTACATATTTGTTCTTTAGTAATACTTATTTTATACAAAAATTGGATAAACAGCCAATATAACAAGATGCTTAAGTAGCTTTTTTAAATGATACAATCTTAGAAATTAACATCTGTCCATCAGTAGGTGACTGTTTAAATAAATGTTGACAAACATACAAAGAGATGCTATCAAGCTTTGGAAAATAATAGGTCAATTTGTGATGATATGGAAGTCAGAAATCTTAAATAAGCAAGGAAACAAAACATTTTAAATAATGTATTATGTAACCTATAATTCAATTTTCCGATGTTATTTGTTTACTTTCTTGTTCCACAGAATAAATGTGGAGATGACTACTTCTGGTAAAGATGCATTTTTTAATTTTTTAAAAAATTTTTATTGGTACATTGTAATGGTTCATGATAGTGAGATTTATAATGATACATTCATATATGTATATAATACTATTATTATTATTGTTTCCTTTCTTATAACTCCTATTTTCCAAGAATATTTTAGTAATCCAAAGTGCAATTCCCTTGAATCAGACTACTTTTGAGCTGTCTTTGCTACTTTGTAACTGATATCAGCAGTCAGTCCACAGTTTATAGCAAAATCCTCAAAACTCTGAGGTTTTCTTCCATTACAGCCAGTGGTGCTTTGCATGGCCTTCTTGACTACACTGCCTACTCTTCTAATATTAACTAATTGAATTGATTTAAATTATTCAGTTAAATTATTATTTAAATTATTGAATTAATTTAAAATATTTAATTTCTATCTTCTATCCTACCTATATTTTTAAAAAGATCAAATTAAGCCGGGCGTGGTGGTGCACGCTTGTAATCCCAGCTTTCGGGAGGCTGAGACCGGAGGACCCCGGTTTGCGGCCAGCCTCAGCTACTTAGTGAGGCACTCTGCAACTTAGTGAGACCCGGTTTCAAAATAAAGAATAAAAAGTAGGACTGGGAAGCCAGGCGTGGTGGCGCACGCTTGTAATCCCAGCATTCAGGAGGCTAAGACCGGAGGATCTGGGTTCGAGGCCAGCCTCAGCTACCTAGTGAGGCACTCCCCAACTTAGTGAGACTCGGTTTCAAAATAAAGAATAAAAAATAGGGCTGGGGGTGTAGCTCGGAGGTAGAATGCCCCTGAGTTCAATTCCCAGTACTGCAAAAAAAATTTTTTTAAAAATCAAATTATAGCTTTTCCTATAGAACTATAAAATACAGCTATGTAGAAACAGAAAGATGACATTTACATTCTAATATATATCCTATCATGTTTGACTGCATTACCAAGTATACATATTTCTTTAACAGTGAAAAAATAGGTATCGAAATAATAATATTTAAAATAACAACAATAACAGCATTCTTATTTAGTTTTGTGTGAAAAATAAGACTCAGGAAGAAGTAAATATTGAAAACTATGCACGCTTATAGGAAGTCTTCGATCTGTACTCAGCCATATAGATTTGTACACACCACTTCATAATAATCTCCAGTACAAAACTTATATTGAAACATTCCACCCCATCTTACATAAGTTGTGTGTGTTGTTGTTCAAAGTGCTTTTACATACATTATCACATATAGTCTCTACAACCACTCTGTCAAGTATGGAAAGCATATATCATTATTTCATTCACAGGGAATAATTGCCTCACCTTGGAGTTACTGAGACATAAAAGGTCTCCTGTGTCTTAGTTTCTTTGCCCAAGGATGAACACCTTGGTAGCTAATCTGTATGTTTGGAATTTTGCTATCCCTAGTCAGTTCCCCTCAACTGTGTTCACCTAACAGTTCTTCCTCTTACTCACGATTGCTGGATTATCAAACAAGTTTCTGACCGTGGGTAATGGTTACAGGCTCCTTCCTCCAGCAACCGTATTTGATCACTTTGTCCCGAAATTCCTTGGTTTTTACTCCATAAATAATAGGATTAAGCATTGGAGGTACAAGAAAGTAGAGGTTGCCAAGGATAGTGTGAACATGGGAGGGAATGCCTCTGCCAAAACGGTGAGTCAGAAAAGAGAAAAGCGAGGGAGTGTAGGAGATGAGCATGACACAAATGTGTGTGGTGCAGGTGTTGACTGCTTTGTGGTGGGCTTCCTTAGAAGAGAGCCGCATGATAGCCTGGATAATTAGCACGTACGATGAGGCAATGGCTGAGATGTCCATCCCAACCACCAGCAAGGCCACCACCAGACCATATACCCGGTTGACAGTGGTGTCCACACACACCAGCTTCACCACAGCCATGTGCTCGCAGTAGGTGGTGGGGATGATATGGTTGGCATGAAAGGGCATATGCTGGAGGAGGATGGGCATGGGGAGAATGAAGAGGATGGCTCTCGCCAAACTCATGAGGCCAATGAGCCCGATGCGACTGTTGGAAAGGATGGTGGCATAATGCAGAGGTTTGCAGATGGCCACGTAGCGGTCAAAAGCCATGGTCATCAGGACAGCCGACTGCATGGCAGAGATGGAGTGGATGAAGAACAGCTGGATGAGGCAGCCTTCATAGCTGATCTCACTCTGGCCAAACCAGAAGATGCACAGCACCTTAGGAATGGTGGTTGTGGACATGCCCAGGTCCGTGAGAGCCAGCAGGCAGAGGAGCAGGAACATGGGCTTGTGCAGGGAGCGCTCTGTGGAAATGGTGAAGAGGATCGTGCAGTTTCCGAGCATGGTGACAAAGTACATAGAGGAGAAGGGGATAGATATCCATCTGTGTTTGTCTTCCATCCCAGGAATGCCTTGAAGAATAAAGAAGGAAGGGTGGCCTGTGGCATTGCAAGTAGTCATGGTGGCACCCTGGTGAAATACCTGAGGGACACAATAAAGAAATTACCTGAGCTTCAGTATCCAAGAGTCTCAAAATGAAAAGAAAATTGGAATATTAAGATACATGAGAATGATTCTGAAATCATGATAGTATATGCCCCATAGTATAGTAGGTTACTGTAATATTACAGTAGTAACAATGTATAAAATATCAGGGAGTATATTTCATGCATGTTTTGGGAGGAGGGCTGAACTCAGGGGACATTTTACTTACGAGCTATATCCCTAGCCCTTTTTAGTTTTTGTTTTGAAACAGGATCTCACTAAACTGCTGAGAGTTTCACTACACTGCTGAAATTGGCCTTGAACCTGTCTCTTCCCTCAAGTACTGGAATTACAGGTGTGGGCCACCACATTTGGCTAGATAAATGATCTTGCTAAAGACAAAATGATTGATTACTCATTAATAAAATGTTACTAAATATATATTAATATATTGAGAAATTAATCTGTTTTCATTTAAAAATGCAACCTAAAAATTACATAAGTATATTGGCAAAACTTCCCCTCTCAGAAACCAAAAGATGAAATATGGCAACAAAAGTGTTTTTTAAGTTAATAAGACTTTAAGGTTTATAATAGAATCTTATATCCAAAAATTAAAGAAAACACATTTCTAGCAATGTGAACGAGTGGGGACCTTTTTTCATGGGAACTTTGCAATGGTGGTAAAGAATGAAGTGGGAAATGGGGTATTGGACAGCAGAGCTCAGAGAGTAAAATGTGAATAGGAAGCCCACCCTCACCTCAAACCACTTACCTGAAAATGAGATAGTGAGAGAGTGGGCAGCTAGTCCCAAACACCTGCTGCAAACGCGTTTGTGTGAGTGTGCTCATATGTATGCATGTGTAATTTAGCAAACATACATGTAGCTCCTGGAGAGCACACTCATGGCCCTGCATCTCTCTACTTTTCACTATGGGGCATCCAGGATCTATGGTGTGGCCCTTTACGTAACCTAAGTAAAGGCCCCCAGGGTGACTAGAATTAGCTTTTTCCCTCCACCCCTGCACACAAGTCATCATTGCTATTATGTGTGAAATTGAATTGACCCTGGAAGTTGCCCTGAGCTCCCAGGAGAGGAGGCTGATAGATCTTAGAGATTCTGGGAATATTTAGTCTTTGCTAGAACCAAAAAAGCTAGCAGAGAAGGAGGGAGGGATTGATTAAAACTGAATCAATGAGTGCCTGGTATGATTTCCAGTGCTTGGGAAGCTGGGACAGGAGGATCTCCAGTTTGAGGACAGACTTAGAAACTTAGAGAGACTCTTAACAACTTAGTGAGGCCCTGTCTTAAAACAAAAAATAAAAAGGGGTGGGGGTATAGTTCAGAGGTAGAATGCCCCTGGATTCATTCCTCAGTATCACACACACAAAAAAAGACAACAAACAAAACTGAATCAATGGATGAATAAAGAAATTATTTGTGTGATTATAAATATTTTTAGCCTCAGCAAAAAAGGATCCAGCCATTTGCCACAACATGGATGGACTTGGAAGATATATGTTAAGTGAAATAAGCCAGAAACAGAAAAGCATTGTATAATCTCACTTAAATGTGGAAATTTTTATTTTACAAGTCAAAATATAGAGATGGAAAATAAGATAGTGGTTACCAAGGTCATGATAGGAGGAGGAAATGGAGAAGTGTAGGCCAAATAATGCAAAGTAGGAAATATATAGGATGAACAAGTGGGAAAGATCTAATGTAAACAGTGAGGGCTGTAGTTAGTAAGTGGGTTGTATTCAAAATGTTTGCTGAATGAGTAGAATGTAGCTTCTCTTGTGAACAGTGTAAGGACAATGGGAACATCCACTTAACAATAGTAACTATACACATACACACACATGCATGTATACTGTAAAAAAAAAAAAAATATATATATATATATATATATTTGTATGTGTGTATATATAAGCATTTATTTAAAAATACAAAAGGTTGAATCCAGAACTGAATTGAGAACTAGTAGTTTGAGCAACCAGAGGCTTTTATTCCCAAGCATGTGTAAGCGTGGGAACCAGGGAGGGACTCCCTTGATAAAGTAACCATCCCTATGAAGGCATCAGAGGTACAACCCTTGTTGATGCATCTCTCAACAATGCCCTAATTTCTAAATAATAAAAATGTTAGGCTAGGGAAGAAAACAGACCAAATAATGTTATATGCATACATGAATATAGCAGTATGAATCTTTCTATCCTGTACAATTACAATGCATCAATAAAAATATAAACAACATGAAACAACAAAATATTTTGCTTCAGCCCAATGGAAAGAGAGCCTAGAATCAAGGTGGATCATAAAATAATGATTACATTATTGTAGGAAAAGATAGAATTGCTGAGTAAAATTCCATTGTGTACATATCCCGTAGTTTTGTAATCCATTCATCTGTCGATGGACATCTTGGCTGGTTCCATAGTTTGGCTATTGTGAACTGTGCCGCTATAAACATAGATGCACATACGTCGGTCTGATAATTTGGTTTCCATTCTTTTGGGTAGATACCCAGAAGTGGTATCATATGGTAGGTTCATTCCCATTCGTCTGAGGATCCTCCATACTGTTTTCCAGAGAGGTTGCACTAGTTTGCAATCCCACCAACAATGTATTAGAGTTCCCATTTCTCCACATCCTCGCCAGCAGTTGTTGTTGTTCGTGTTTTTTATGATTGCCATTCTGACTGGAGTTAGGTGAAATCTGAAGGTAGTTTTGATTTGCATCTCTCTGATTGCTAATGATGTGGAACATTTCCTCATTCATTAATTGGCCATTTGTATTTCTTCTTTTGTGAAGTGTCTATTTAGTTCCTTTGCCCATTTTTTGATTGGATTGTTTGCTTTCTTAGTTGTGATTTTCTTGAGTTCTTTTCTTGAGTTACTCCATCTGTAGAGTAACTGGCAAAAAGAAGAACAAAATCATGTTATTTGCAAGGAAATGGAGGCAACTGGAAAACATTATGTTAAGTGAGATTAGCCAGTCACAAAGAGTAAAGAAGCATATGTTCTCCCTAATTTGCAGATGCTAGGGAGAAGATGGGGCATAAGAGGGTCTCCAGATGAAAAAGGAGAGACCCTCGAAAGCAAAGAAGTTGATTTAGCCGAGGGGGTTGGACGGGGGCAAGGGGAACACTAATGTATATCAAGGTTACTCACTAAACTGAACTTGAGAGGGAGGGAGGGCAAGGGAGCGGGGTGGGAATTTGGGGAAGGGGCCAAATGAGAATTGTGAGCACATGTATCGTTATCAATTTGCACCTACCAAAGATGTATGCTTACAATGTATGAATAAAAATTAAAAAAAGAAAAGATAGAATTGTCTCAATACGTGCATATTTTCCTTCTCATTGCTCACATAATATCTTTTATACTGTGTCAGCACAGATGCTGTATTTGTTGTAACTACATTACTTTCTTTCTTCCTAGATTATGAGCTTCCTAAAGTCTGACACTATTCCTGCTTCATCTGTGAAACTATATTATACCAAAAATAGTACATAGTTGATTCTCAATAAATATTTTTGAATAGAAGCTCAACTATAGTAATAGATAAAGAGTGGTACTTTTAAAGTTCTTACAAAAAGTTTGTAAACTTCAGAAAGTAGGCTAGAAATTTCCAGGGATGAGCAGAGGGAAAAATGGAGTGTTATTGCTTAAT
Source organism: Graphiurus murinus (assembly GCA_004027655.1). Classification (NCBI taxonomy): domain Eukaryota; kingdom Metazoa; phylum Chordata; class Mammalia; order Rodentia; family Gliridae; genus Graphiurus; species Graphiurus murinus. The sequence continues at coordinate 8,660 of PVLC010008682.1, read as the reverse complement.
GCTTAGAGTCATAAAAGTATTATAAATAGAGAGTGGCAATAGTTGCGCAACATTATACATATAATAAATGTCACTGAATTGTACACTTAAAATAGGTAAGATGACAAAGTTTATGTTATATAAATTTTATAATTGCACAAAACAATATTGTGGTCTCAGTTTATATGATCCTGGTTCACCAACTACCACCTTATGAACTAAGTCAACTGTGGGTAGACTGAATTTCAGACTTCAGAAAAAGTGATATGGATAATCAAGTTGAAAAATGGAATGAATACCTTAGTCAATCAAGAATGTCTGGTAATAGATAATATATGATGCGGCATTATCTTAATCATGTTATTTGCAAAATAGTTAGGCCTAGAGCAAGGCTCGGCCTGCTAAATAAGGGACGTGTGACATTTCTTGCTTTACATTATTTTATTCTGGAAATTTGGGCTTTGCTTCCACATCAAAAAAATTTTTTCTAAGAGGCACAGGATGCTGAATGGATTGAGTCATCAGTGGAAAACAATGCCTCAGCCTTGGCTCAGAGATAATTCATTAAACTCTCTACAAATACCAGCAGCTGAGTCAAAGGAACTTAGGTTTCTTATCATAAGTAAAGAAAGCTTTAAGACAGAGAGCTTGCCAAACTCCCCGCTTACCTAACACTTATTAACTATCTATCTTCTAGCTGCCTGAGCAAATAGGAAAGATTTATCTAATGAATAGAGTTTCTTCTCGGCTATTAAACTTCACCTCTGCTCCTCTTCGCTGTTAACCTCTAACTCTGCTCTCGCACTAAAAGAATAATTCATTTACACTTTTGTATTTTTGCAAACTTTTGCTGCTCCCCTAATCTTAGCAAACACTATGGGAAATAGCTTTTCTAGTTAAAAATGTACCCACTTAACTTTAGGGAAAAACAAAATTGTAAAAATTCCTGTTTTGTATACCTTGTTGAAAAGAGCATAAAAAAGCAGTCATGAGATGAAATAAACAGATGCGTCTTAAACACTACATTGTGTGTAAGCGTACTCTCACCCAACTTCGTCCTCAATCCCCATCTAAAGAGGGACCCCCAGACTTTGCTGCTTTGAGGGCTGGCTCCCGGGAATATGACAAAAAAAATGACTCTAGGGAATGTTGTATTGTGAAAAAGAATAAACTGCTTACTTGCATTTTTTTCCTTTTTTATTTTTCAGCATGGATTTTTTAATACATTTCTTGAGTACAACTGGGTTACATAGACATTTGTGACATATCAATCATTGTCAGAACACAAATAGCACCACTTTTTCGTTTTACACGTATAGTCCACATTCTTAACATAGCCTGGTAAAGCAAACTTTCTAGAGTCATAAAACCATAATTCTTTAGGGTCATATATTTACTTTCTAAGAATGCGTAGATGCATTTATTTCTTCTAAGCAGAAAAAAATCCAAAAACCAAATCCAAACCAAACAAAAAATGCAGACACTTGTGGAAGGTAAGTCTGTGTTAGCTGTTTGAGGATCTTGTCACCCTGGCCATTAGCTTGGATCACATTAGCAGGAAAGTGTGTCCTGGAAATTCTTACATACCCAAAGGGCTTATTGACTAATTGAGATGAAGAAAAGGTCAAAGTTCACAGTGGCCTTCAGAATAATTTGCATGTTAAACCCATCACTCTTGGAAAAACACAAAGAATGCAAAGGTCATCAGTCATAAGACAAATATAGTAGCTGCAAAGTGATGTCATTTGAAGTAATTCCTAGAGAAATTTGTGCTATGGCTTTCCCATGCAATTTTATGCACTTCCAGACTTCTTACGAAGAATCCTTCAGAAGCCATCCTCACCTACTTCAAATCTAACCCCAGGTCCAGGGACCCTTGGGCTCTCACTGCCAGCTCTATCCTGGGACTGACACTCTCACTGAAGACACCCTTGGTCTAAGAATAGCTGGCAACAATTAATTAATAATTATGTAGGATATTCTCAATTCCTTGAAGTGATAAAAGTAAATGTTCTTTTATGACCATGTCCCCCTACTTCTTACACATGGCATTCCTGTACATGGAAAGAATAACTCCCTGTCTCTTCCTTTTGAGTTTACTGCATTGCCTCCTGACTGCTGGGGTCCAGCCTGCAAGGCAGTGGGGTCGAGGTTCCCTCAACAGGTGTGGATTGAGACAAGGTCTTGAGAATACGCTCACACCAAATGCAGTGAAGAAGCATATCTGTTTTATTGTTTTTTAGTTGCTGTTTTATACTATTTTTTGCAATGAGGCATATAGAACAGGAATTTCCACAGACCTGTTTCTCCAAAGGTCACCTTCAACCAGCCAAGGTTACAATATGTATATAAAAATTCTTTAGTACATAAAAATTCTTAAAAATACAACACGTATATAAAAATTATTTTCCATTAGTTTAAATCTTTACAATTTGTTTAGCCCCTCTAAGCAGTGGTTTTATCTTTATCTCAGGTAGCTAAAGGGTTAATATGTCCTGTAAAAATTCAGGGAGACAAGTGGGAGTGGGCAAAAGACTATTTGTAGTAACTATTTAGATAAACTTGCGAAGCTTGTTTCTGCCTAATGCTTGTAAGAGGTTAATGAATTGGGTTGTGTCAAGGCCCTGCTTTTTCAGCTAAGAGATCAGTATCTGTCAGGCCACATTTTTTTAAAGAAATTTTCCTTTATAATTAATGTAAAAGCAAAACCCAAACCACCCCAAATTTCCAGAATATAATAATGCAAAGTGGGATATGCCACGCATTCCTTATTTTGGAATCGTTTGCCTTGCAGGACTCCAGTGGACTGAGCCTTGCTCAAGATCCAGCTATTAAGGAGCTGTGGCACCTGACCTTTCCTCTTTAAGACTTAAGGCTCATTAACAGACATCATATCTTTATAGGGAAATATCATTCTGTAGATTTAACAGGTATAGATGAGTTGCTTTAAATACTGGAATGAGCAGAAGCAGCAACCTCTAATCCAAGGTGCTGAAGAAAGTAAACAATAATTATAACAGCAGAGAGTAGTTACCTCCTTCCCATGAAAAAGTCAACTATTCTCAGGCGGATCTGTTTGGTATTAATGCCATAGACCAGGGGATTGAGAACAGGTGGCACAAGGAGATAAAGATTCGCAAGTACAATGTGGACCTGAGGAGGTACATGGTGGCCAAAGCGGTGAGTGAAAAAGGAAAAAAAAGCTGGGATATAGAAGACAAGAATCACACAAATGTGAGCTCCGCAGGTGCTAAATGCTCGGAATTGGGCATCCTTGGAGGGCAGCCGCAGCACAGTCTGCAGGATCAGGACATAGGAGGCAGCAATGAGGACTACATCCATGCCAGTGATTGAAAGTGCCACAGTGAGACCATAAATGGTGTTAGGCTTGATGCTGGCACAAGCCAGCTTGGCTATGCCCATGTGCTCACAGTAAGTATGGGGGATTATGTGATGTCCGCAGAAGGGTAAGCGTTCGATAAGGATGACAAAGGGGAAAACAAAGAGAAGGCCACGAATAACACATGCCAGGCCAATCTTCCCAATCATGGTGGCATTGAGGATGGATGTATAATGTAGTGGCCGGCAGATAGCCACATAACGATCGAAAGCCATGGCCAGCAGAACGGCTGACTCTGTGGCAAAGACTGCGTGAACAAAAAACATCTGGGTGAGGCAACCATGGTAGGAAATTTTGTGGGAACTAAGCCAGAAGATTGATAGCATTTTGGGCAATGTTGTCGAACAGAGTACCAGGTCGGTGATGGAAAGCAGGCACAGAAAGAGGTACATGGGCTCATGCAGGGATCTGTCTGTCATGATGATGTAGAGGATGGTACCATTGCCGACCAAAGCAAGGATGTACATGGAGCAGAAGGGGATGGCGATCCAAACGTGCTGGTCTTGCATCCCAGGGATTCCAAGCAAAATAAACGTGGAAGGGTGGAAGGCAGTGTTGTTAGGAACAGATGCAGAGAGCATAATGATGTAGAAAGCAGAGTCTTTGTCTTCCTTAAAGTGGTGAGCAAAAATGACACCATGTTATCCTAACTAGAATTTATTCCTTCTACATATCCATTTCATTTCTTGTTTTTCTTTCATTTCTACCTATGCTACTCAAATCTATACCTTTATCAGTTCTTGTTTAGACTTGTTGTGACTAATAGTGTTTCTCCCACTTTCAGAAGTCTCATCTTCCAGTAAAGCCTCTGCATCACTTGTCCAAATATTCTCTCATGAATACAATCAGCTGTAATGCAAATTTAACTTTTCTGAGTGTTTGTGCATCCAAAATATCTTGTCTTCATCTCCTCTGCTCTATCCTCCCCTACTTTTTATCGTGTTCTAGACCCTGAGATAATGACCTTTATGGACTATATCATCATACTCCCTCTCCTTGCTGCTAGTTAGATTTGGCAGTAGGAAACACCACCAGGAGGTTGGAAGGAGGGAAAAGAGAAAGTCAGGTGTTTATTCCTCCAGTTACCTTCAAGTGAGGTTCTTGCAAGCTCCCTGCTTCCCTGTCTAAATAGTCTTTCTGACTTCTTGGTGTTCTCTGGTAACAATATCTCCTCTCGACCCTTCAGTCCCAGGGTTGTGATCATGCCTACTGCCATCACCTAGGGAACTTTACAAGACTTAGGATTCCCCTACATATTCCTGTCCCTTTGTTAATGGTTTCTGTATTTCATTCTCTTCACATCACTGAAATTGAGTATGTAATCTATTTTCTTCTGGGAGCCTGATACAGGGAATAGAATACTCTTCTTCAGCTCACTTTCACCAATGTATCTAGCATTATTTACTTCCACCCCACACACTTCGTGTCCTGACTACATCTGGTGGTGTGTGATGTCTGCCCTTCCTTGCACCAGCATGCCTTTTTATATGGTGCTTTTTCTGCACAGAATGGCTCTTTCTATTTGGCTACCTGGTCATTTGAAAGTGAGCTGAATCCAACCTACTCTATGAAATCCTTCTAGAATAAATTTGCTATGGAGAGAGAGAGAGAACCATGCATCTTCAACATACCTTTCTTTGGAACTATAAAATTGTGTGTGTGTGTGTGTGTGTGTGTGTGTGTGTGTGTGTGTATCCATTACAATGTGAAATTTCCAAGTCTTATTTTTCCTCTGTATTCAGTATCTATGCCTTATATATATTAGAACAACAAATAATGTCTAATGAGTAACTAATAAAAGAGGACACTCAGTAATTGAATTTAATAGACTCAGGTAAGTAACTATAGTTGAAAAATGAGTATTTTCTTTGGGGAGTCTTCCTAATAAATCAGACAATATCTTCCCTGTCTGTAGCTATGATATCATGTTTTTTCCACTGTACCTTTTCCAAGAAGTGGTTCTTATCACGTGATCTTTAGTACAATATAATATAAATATTAAATATATAAGACTATATAACTTAATTTAGTCTATATAATGCATTTTAACTGCTTTCTTTGTTAGGAACATGCGTTAGTTTGATTATAAAACATCTCTACTTTATTCTACTTTTCTGGCTTAGGCTATGATACCTTAGAGCAATAATAGTTTAGAACCACTAAGTCTAGAAGCCAGACAGATATGTACTCCAGGAAATCTTCAAAGATACAAAGCTTACAGGAGAGTTAATTCAGGGATCCTCGTGGTACCTGCACTGTGATTTCAGATTGTGTCAATAAGAAAGGAGGAAAAAAAACTGTAGTCATCTTGCCTTGGGAGACCCCTACAGGTGAATTTAGAATCATGATTCTTACCTTAATCCAAATCTAGTCTTTAGGCATCAAAGATTCTGCTTTTTAAGAAAGGACATCAACATTAAGTTCAGCCAGTCATTCTTCCCTAGAAAGAATTTTAAAATATGAAAGAAATAAAGATCAAATAATTTTATAATTATTAAGAATACTTTTCCCTTGATCCCCTGCTCATTTAAAACTGCATTATTATTGTGTGTGTGTGTGTGTGTGTGTGTGTGGTTTTGGGGATTGAACCCAGAGAGTTTTTACCTCTGAGCTACACCTCTAGCTTTTTTTTTATTTTTAAACAGGGTCTCATTAAGTTACCATTTGCTCAACTGGAACCTGTGATCCTCCTGTTTCAGTCTTGAGATTACAGGTGTGCACCACTGTATCTGACTCAGAAACTTCATTATTGAAAGAGCAACTAAAAGTGCATTATAAATTTTGCTTGTGTTGGTAATCGCAATATGCATTTGTCATTTGCTACTGCAAGTTTATACTGAATCACTGTACAATTTATAGATAATAATGTTATTAGAAGATTTAATTACGAATGAAATTGTTATTTGTTTGTATCTGAAACCATGACAATAGTTACTGCACATTTTATTATAATAGTATATATCCTTAAAAACTCAAAAATTCAATTATAACTTAAAATATGGATTATAAATAAGGCATGGTAGAACACCCCTGTAATCTCAGTACTTGGGAGCCAGAGACAAGAGGATCATAGGATTGAGGACAGCCTAGGTAACTTAGTTAGATACTGTTTAAAAATAAAAATTTAAAAAAGGATGGTGGTGTAGCGCAGAGGTCCCACTACCACGAGAGAGAGAGAGAGAGAGAGAGACAGACAGACAGACAGACAGACAGACAGACAGACCGACCGTGCACACAAATTATTATAAGAATGTCAATTCCCAACTTGGAAAAGTATAAAGCTTTTATGCTGCTTATACTTGAGATTTTTAAACAACAGATGAATCCATATTATATAATTTTGTCATGTACTTGGCAAATAAATTACAAAGCATTTGTGGTTCAAATATTACAGGACGCTTGATTTCCAAATATGGTGTCCTGAAAAGGGACCACCTGGCAATTGTTTGTACATCACTGGTGACAGGAACTTATGCTTTCTCCAGGCAGCCACTTTCAACTTCAGACCCTCTGAGTCTGCGAATGTTTCACTTTCCATTGAGATAATGTGATTAACAACATCCACAAAAACACTATAATTTCTCTATTTCTCTCCAATGTCTAAGGCATCCATTTTACTAAACTCCATTTCACTAAACTCTCTAAAGTTGTTTTTATTTCATTTCTTTGTCTAAAAAATTAATTGACTTTCTATTATGTACCAGTTATTCTTCTAGGAGTTTCATATGCATTGAAGACTATGCTTGGTCATATATGAAGCATATTGTGTAATAAGAAAATGTAATTAATAAAATAATCTCTAATATCTGCACAGAATGCTGTACTGATGTATGCTAGGAAGAAAAGTTATACAACCTGGTTTCTACTCACAGAAATCTTCCCAGAGGAAATACAATTTAGTCTCCATATCCAAGCTTTCTTCAAATTCTCAAACATCTTTTGTATAACTCCACTATCACCTATTTTGATCCTCCTGTAGCTCTCCTCCTGTAGTGTCCAATCTGAAAAAAATGAGAGATTAGAAACTATATTTATACTGCCTGAGATCAAAATATGGCTCCATTGAAGATATTGCTAACTTTTTAAACTTGAGTCCTTTTTTTTTCTTTGCGGTACTGGGGATTGAACTCAGGGGCATTCTACCTCTGAGCTACACCCCCAACCCTATTTTTTATTCTTTATTTTGAAACAGGGTCTCATTAAGTTGTGGAGGGCCTCACTAGGTAGCTGAGGCTGGCTGCAAACCTGGATCCTCCGGTCTCAGCCTCCCAAATGCTGGGATTACAAGCGTGCACCACCATGCCTGGCTTGAGTACTTTTTATAGTCCCATCTGTCCTCAATTTCCTACTAGAAATTCAGATAATAATACATGATTATGATGACAAAAATCTATCAGAGGGGGGAAAGTGTTTACTACATTATTTCTCAAGAATAAGTGAAAAATGAAAGCATTTTCAGTCAAAAAAGAAGCACAGAAAATTTTAGATAATATTTTAGCCAAAATATCTACATCTCTGTGTGATTGTTCTCTCTCCCCTCCCTGTCTTCCTGTGTTACAGAACTTCCTCAATCTTATTTTTCTATCTACCTCATCCATATAACACTCACTCCAGCCTCAGTGCTCAGCAGCTCCGGTCCTGTACAACACTTGACACAACATTCCTGGGTCTGAGGTCTGCTCCCATTTATGCTGCCACCTGAAGGTGTTTTGATCCTCAGAGGCTGTGGTGGGCTCAGGGCACCAATGGTCCCAGCTGTTAAACATAGAGGTGATTTTCCAGATACAATCTCTGGGGAGATATGTCAAGATCTATTTTTAGAAGTTGGGCATAATTTAACTACAGGAGGAATCACCATGGCCATGCACTAAAGGATTAATAGCTATCTAGTGTTTGGACAAAAAATGTAACCAAACTGTTGGGGAAAGCAACCCAGAAAGAAGGGAGGGGACAAGGAATAAGAATGGAATTGGAAGAGGTTTATCGTGAACTGGAATTTGCATAGCTTCCTTTTGTTGCCTAAACTAGTACCACAAAATATGTTTTCAAGAAAAGAATCACTGTGTCTTATTTGAATTCCTCCAGGTGTATCTTGAGCTGGATTTTTTATTTCCATTAAACACTTTTGTGTGTTTATAAGAGTAATTTCTTCTCTTGCCTTTTCATTTAATTATGCCAGATGATAAAATATTTAGTCAAAGTTACTTCTAGTTACAATTCAGTGTGATGATACTTACTTTTCCAATAATCTGCTAAGGAAATGACATACGGGCAAGTCAGG